>OMLP01009096.1:4486-29764 GCA_900302685.1 Spondyliosoma cantharus | reverse complement strand
TGGGCCAATCTGCGGAGATGGAAACAGGGGTTAGGGGAGGAGAAAAAGGGTAAGGGAGGGAAGGGTCGCTCAGGCCAGGCTGGCTTGGACAAGTGAAGTGGGAACGCTCCATTGCTTATTCAACAGGGAGCAGATCTCTAAGAAGATAGAGGCCCACCAATCTTTTGAATTTGGGGGTGGGGGGTGCTGCTGCTGCAACGGCTAACGTGCAGGAGATTTCTAATTTTGTCAGCGGGCTCTTGGCTAAGGGGTTTTGTGACAGAGTGGTTTTGGACGGAGCGAGGTGGAGAGGAAGAGCAGTAATGCTCTTTAAGGTTAAAGGCTCAGGTACTACTCCTTCGATAAGGCTTTCAGAGTATGTTCTGAGGGAAAATATTAGCATCGAGTGCATGTAACAATTAACCTGCTTTTATCCTCGCCAGCGAGTAGATTCTTTTTTAAAAAAGAGCACCTCCTTTATATATTGATTTTGAATTCATTTCAAATACTGTTCCTCGCCTAAGTCATAATAAACTTTGAAGCACATTCTTTGCTCGTTTTTTTTCGTTTTCGTTGTGTTTAAAGTGCGCTGCCGGAGTCTTTTTCCTTTTTAAAATAGTGAGCTTGTCACCCAGAGTACAGTGCATATCCATCACCTTTTTTACATCCCAGATCAATGCTATCTGCAGGAGCGCAGGAACGGGATCGTCAACATCCCACCGACTTGTGTTTCCCTCCCCTTCAACTGCTGCGCTCTCCAGAATTTCCAAGAAAACATTCTCCCTCCCCTCCACGTCGCTGCGCGTTCGCTTCCTGACGTGACGAGCAGGTTGACAACAGATGAGCAACAGAGGAGAGATAGATTGTGCAGAGCGTGGGGGAAGGCTGCTCCTTGCTGACGACTCCTGTTTTGCATTGGAAGTGGCACACTGACGCATTCAAATTAATGTGGCTGCCTTCAACTTTTCGCTTTTTTTTCTATCTCTCTCCTTCTTTAGCCCTCGGGCTTTTTAATTTTCACTGGCCCTTCTTCTCCGCCGCTTCTGTCCATCCTGGAGACAGATGCACCATAGGCGCTTTAAGGCTCCGTAATGTATACATTATTCATATCACTCCACAAAAGGTGCTCATTAAACTTTACATGGCCAATGGAGTAGGCAGCCACAGATTGAAAGTGTTGCCCATATCACAAATGTCACAGTGGATTGACAGAGAAAGGAGAGTGTGTTACTGGGGGTTTGATTTGAAGATGGCTTTGATTTAACTCCAGGGTTATTTGCATCTGGCTTTTTATCTATCCTGCCTTTTCATTTCACCGCCTTTTTGTATTTGCATTTTGAAAACACAAGATTCAAGGCTAAAAATGCACATTTTACGTAGAACAATGCAACATTTACAGGGATTATTAAAGGGGCACTACGTTGTTTTTAGAGAAGAAAGTCAGAACTGTAATATTTACAACATTTATGAGGTACTGATTCAAACTTTTTCCATTAATGACTAAACAAACTGTTCTCAGAAGAAAAATAAGGCCCCCAGAACACCGTTTGAAGCTAGAACGGTGGCAGGGTCCGCTAAAAAAAAGTCAAACAGTATGAAATTGTGTTGTCCTTTAAGGTCACTTTGTTTATTTTGTGTGTTAAGGCATAAATTATTAGTTGATGAAAATCTTTCTCTTCTGACTTAAATTTCTTCTCACTAAAACTACAAAGTGCACCTTTAGATATAATTGTATGTCTTTTCCAAACATGGCAGATGCAGAGCAGTAAGTTGCTGCAAGAAAGAGGAGACACAGTGCAGGACTTTGACTTACGTATGCATGTATGCATGAACCCCATACACAGTAATTAGACATCAAATGCATCTTTAAATGGGCCTAAACCCTAGCAGCGCTTCTCACATCACAAACAAGCTGCCACAGAGGACCCTTTGGGTAAGACCTACACGCTTTCTCTTTTCCTTGGCCGGGGTCTCAGCAGAGAATCCATCCCTCAATAATACAACACTTTGCCCTCCTGTATTGTCCATAAAAGGACCGGGGGCTCGGCAGGTACAGTAAACAGGTGGGACTAACAAAAGCTTGCCGTCGAGCTGAGAAAAACATCCACACAGGGAAATGAGCTGTCATTACAGTAGCAAGGCAGCACTCAGGCACTTCTCTGTATGCGCTCATCTCTTCTGCTTGCTACCCCCAAGGTCCTCTTGCACTCATAAATACATAATTACGCCCACCGCCCGCCATGATGATTTCTGTTTTCATCAGCTGTCAGAAATGACCTGAATTACCCATCACTGTTTGACCCAAATGCAGCCGTCAGATATGTTAATCACAGCTTACATAACCACTCAGCCCTCTCTCCACCAACTTAAACTGTGTGTACGCGTGTGCCTGAAACCCCTTTAAATAGCACCTGTCACCAACAACAAAATAAAGGAAGAAGAAGAGAAAAAAAAAATGAATGAAAGAAATTTTAAACTCCAGATGAGGTATTTTGCATCCATAAATTAACCTTGACTTTGACGTGTCTCGGCGGGAGGCGTGCCGAGCTGTACCTTTTTAATGTTTAACATGACAGAAAAGGCAGGAAAAACAGCAAAGGCTGATGTCCCTGAAAGCTGTGACCTGAACTCATCCGGTATGCCGAGTGAGGAGGCGGAAAACAAGATAAATGTTACGTTGACTTCAAGAAATATTTTGACAGCGGAAATTAAATATGTATTTATGTAGATATTGTGAAGATAGTATTAAAAGGATGTACACAATTCTGTTTTTCATACTTCCGATGATGAATTCATCACTTCAGTTTATTCCTTGCATGTCTTCGGCATGGAAAATTCCGCCTGTGCTGTATACAAGTGAAATGGGAAGACCCCCTTCGGGCACTTTAAGTTCATCCCCATTCATTTTCTATGGGACTCTGAGACCCCACCATAACCTCGCTTGGGTGTTTTTAAAGTCAAGCGTGTTTGACATTTTAGTGTTTGAACTCATGTAGCCGGGTACAAGAAGAGTGTTCTCCTCAGACAAAACATGGCCGAGGTCACAGTGGGATTTGTAGATACATTCCTACAGCCTGATGGCATTAATATTTTTTTGTGGCGCATTTATAGAACAAATCTCAACTCCAGCCACATCAATATATTATGACAAAATTATCTGCCTTTTTCCGAGTCCACATAAATTCATAGCCGGCGGTTGTTTGCATTTTGTGTAAGATGTTTGCACAGCGTGACTAACGGATCATTTTGTAAAAGTACCAGTTGTTCAAGTACATTACATTATCTCGCTCCCATATCTGTTGTATGTAGCTGTAATTAGAGGCAGAATTTTATCGGCTAATCACGAGTAATATACAAGTAAGAATTTTTCGCTGTCAGCGCAAAAGCATCACGGCAACAAGTTGCAGAAAAAAGGGCTTTTTTGCAATGTTATCTCATTAGCGGTAATTATAACAGATATCATCTTGTATTATTGTGTGAACAGAACATATCCCCAAGCTAAAGTCCTTCCCCCAGCCCAACGCCTGTTTCCACATAACACCGGGTAGATTTCGCTCTGCCGTCTTTTCTTTGCATAAACAGTGCCTGCAGTCAGAGTCTGCTCTGATCAAAGGGACAAATCTATCCAGGAGCAATCAGGTTGCAGCGCTAGGCCGGGCTGCTGACAACTCCAGGCTCTTTGATCAGAAATACATCATCTTCAGCAGGCTGCCTGCCTGGATGCCTTTGTCTGGGGCCAGGAAATAGGGGAAGTGATAGCTCCCTCTTGGTGCTCCTCTTCGCTGCTACGCCTTTTGGCAGGCAAGATGAAAGCTACCCCAATTATAAGTGAAAATACCCCCAATGAACTGAGCTGAGCTTCTGGGGTGCAAGCTAGAGCCACCACCCCCTCCGCCATATCATCGCTAAATCTCTATATGCTGTCTATGCATGATGGTACAAAAGATATTGTCAATTTCTCTTTTCTCTACCCCTGTCTTTCGGGGCGAAATGAGACTTTGCTTGAGATAGTGTGCCAGTGCAATTGAGGTCACGTCCAAAAGCATCGGTCTCCCTCCTCCCAATTTAGTAACCGCAGTTCTAATAACATGGTCTTCTCGGCGAAGGAAAAAGAAAAGTGAATGTCTGGGCCCTCTAAGCGCACCTCCTTCGCTCCCCCTCCCCTGCTTTCAACCCCTTGACTGTGAGCTAAAGCGATTTTTTTTTTTTTTTTTTCCACACAGCTTCAAGAGGTGGAACAGGAGATGTTGAATGATGGACAGGTGTGCAGGCATTGTGCTGTTCTGCTCTGCACTGAAGGAGATCATTGATTTGCATTACAGCCCCACACATAAAACACAACCCCTTCACACGCACACGCACACACCCACGCCCTCATCCACATCTTACTGTTCCACCCCTATGACTGCGCCACCTCCCACATGGCAGCCCACACCCCCGGCTCCTAATCAAGGAGTGAATGTTTTATCTCACTTCCTGTCTTTTATAGGGGTGGGGTGTTATCTCCGGCTTCTGGTCGCACCTCACCTGGGCTGACCTGAGAGGGGAAAGCTATCACGCCTCGGAACAGGCTTTTACAAGATGATGTCGAAACCATACATTACCTCACAGAGAATATACATCTGGATGCATTAAAATGAGGGTTATTGCGGGAGACTTAACCTTTCTCACTGTCACGCTTGCCTCATATCTTGGCTCAAACGAATCAAACCAATTTCACTTTGAATATATTACCCAAACATTTCTCTCTTTTTTTTTTTTTGCTATCTTGAAGCACGCAGGAAAAGAAAAAAGAAAAAAAGAAGAAGCAACAACACCCGGGGACGCCGGTGCCGCTTAAAGGTGTAATCCCCCCACGTCAACAGCCTCAGCAGCATATCAGGTGTCTTTAAGCTCATCCACCTGTCAGTGAGCTCTTCCAGCAATTACACATCTGTCAAGTGTCACCTATCTCAGCTCTCACTGACAAGGGTTATGTCAAGCAGTCAGCCATTACGGCGGCCCAAATGGAGTCTGCATTGTTTAGAGCCAGCAGGAAGTGGCTGTGGCATGGAAGAGTGAGCAGGGTCTCCATAGTGTGACTGGGAAGCCAAGCTAACGGTTAGTTTCGGATACGGAGGAAGGGTTGTGGGGAGCGGGGGGGGGTTCGTGTCCAGATCTCTTTTCTCGCGTCTACTCATATTTCTCAGAGCTGGAACGGCAGCGAGGGTGTTTTTTTGTTCACTACAGCCTCGGGACTCATCCGGGCTGGTTAAATCTTTGCCCAGGGCAACGGCTTTTATATGCATGAGCTTGATTTGACCTGTCTTCGGGCTGTGAAGAGGGGTATGCAAAAGAGAAAAAATCTGGCTGAATATTAAATATGATATCAGGTTTAGCCTTTCCACTCGCTTTAATAGTGTCTCGCAGACTTATTGTTGGTTTGAAACAGATTCTGTGTGTTTTAATGGTTCTCATTCCCCTCTGTAGTTTATTTTGCCCTGTGGTGGAAGAGACACCTTGAGAAGAAGCGGCCTCACAGAGATCAGCTATTTGTTAATGACAAACTTAAAGCAATCGTTTGACATTTTAATAATATGAAATATGCTTCCTTGCCAAAGATTGATACTGTTAGCAATATCTGTCCAGTAAATCTGAGGCTTCAGCCAGTAGCCAGATAGCTTAGGTTAGCACAAACGACAGCTAGCATGGCTTCCCCTGGAGGTAAAAAATTAATGAATAAATCTGCCTACCAGTGCCTCTAAAGCTCTGGACACTTATGAACCCATTATGTCTTGGATTTATGTTTAGTCTGTACAAAATACGTGTGAAAAAGACAAGTCGCTGGTCCATCCTTTAGCTTACGCTAGCATGGCTCCCTGCAATGGTTGGCAAAAATATGCCAAAATATGTCAGTGCCACAAGAAAAATCACTTATTAACATGTTATGTCTCTGATAAATGTTTAAAGAGGCTCTATGTAAGAATTTGTGGGAATTTTCATGTATTCTTCACTATTTTATTGACTTATGTGAGCAGACTATAATGTGAAGACAAAAACGAGACCTTCCCCGCATCTACCGGCTGCCTGTACAAGTCTGTGGACGATTTCTTTAAGTTGTTTAACGCCGCTGGACTGTGGATGTGACTTTATGCACATTCTCGGGTGCCTCATCAGTTGCTAACGTTTTAGAAAAATGCTGTCCGTTAGCATAAACTTTTACGACCAGCCTCCACAGAACCCCTTTAATGCGTATGACAATCGGCAAAAAATGAAAAGCTATCGGTCTGTCAGCTGGGAGGTTCCTTTTTTAGCCTAAGAGACTATTATCATGATCTCTGTAAAAACCAACCTCAACATCACTGATTGTAGACCGAAAACCGTAAAACATTGCTGAAGTAACTTGAACGAGACAAACATTGCCTTCTGTTAGCCAATACTCTACGCACTATATGGGTGTCACACCGCTTTTAAGGGTCTTCAAAGACTCCTTCTAAACACTTCTTGGCCCGCTTGAATATTTTAGTGCGTATTACAGTCTGAGAGGATCATCAGATCGTGTCCCCTCTGTGCGGCCTGTTGTAATGGCTGTTAACACCCCTTCTTTGTTGCTCTCTCGGCTGAATTTTGTATCACAGGTGCTATATTCAGTGTTAAAAGCTCGCAAGTGGAGAAAGAAAGATTGAATCTGGGTCACTTTAATGCTCTCGTCCGTCACACCGCTACATCTCCTCAGGCCTGAGACGCAAGGCACATTGTCAAGTATTAATGAAGAAAATGTCCCTGTAGGGCTGGTGTTTGTCAAACCAAATTACATACATTCAGTTGGAAAGGTGAGGATTAATCTTTCAAATCCCTTCTGGATGTGTAGGATGCACCGCACAATCCCACACTGGAAATAACCCCCCTGACACTGACGCGAGTTGGCTGAGCAGAAGCATTGTGCTGTTATGGTATACATACTGCAGGACGTGATGCCAGTAAACCAGCAAATGTGCTGACAGCCATACAGTGGCTCCTATACAGTAGCTGCAGCAGCTGGTAAATATGCACACACTCTCAAAAAAAACTGGGACAGAACAGATTCTAGCGGGCCATGCCAGTGACTGTTTTGGTGTTTTGATAATTGTTTTTTTTTTTTTTCTCTATTTTTGGCTTTTTCATCGAAATGAATAATTCCAACTGGAGACGAACGTGACAAAAGGAGCAAGTGTGAGGCAGGCTTTGAAAATAATATGAACCTGCGTGACAAAAATGGCTTGCTCAGGTGGTCATACAGGCAGCAGTGGGAGCTTGAAACACATGCAGATGTTTCTTTCATTGTCATTGTAATCACATGAACAAGGAGCGCGTGCAAAAAATACATAGTCGAACCATGTAAAACAACAAGACAAATACACATGCAAACAAACAAATAAGCAAAAGAGAAGAAAAAAATAAATAAATTCTGCTAAAACGCCAACTGTTCGTGTATTTTTTTCTGGCAAAATGGCTTTCTTGTTTTTTTTCTTCCACAAATCGCTTTGCAGTGATGGTTGAAGCTTTAGTCCCATGTGGCGGTTTTATTTGGATGCTGCGAGAGAAAAAAAAAAAAAATTCTCAGTCAATTAAATGCCATTGACAATACGGAGACGGGCCGCTGTGAGAACGGCAAAGGCAATCCACATCCTCGCTCATTTATGTTGGGGATTTGGTCTACCATGGGAAAGAAGCACTGGAGGTGGATCTGCAGAGTCCCCCCCCTCCATCTCTCCTGCTAGTGTCTTGCTGAGATTTAAATAAGCCTAAAGATTACTTGAGGGCCTTTAAATGCAAATTTTGGTGAGTGTGCAAAGCCCCTCCTGTAAACCTCAGCCTTATCATTTGCCTCCCAGATTAGGGCCTGTCTGAGATGGGAAGCTGGCTCCAGGCCCCCCAATAAGCTGCAGGCCAGGGGCCACTCCAGTGAGAGAGAGAGATGGATGGAGAGGGAAGGAGCTTGCTGTGGCTATGTGTGCCAAGGTCAGTGGTGGCTGCACTCACAATAATCAGCGAGTATCAAGAGACTTACATCTGGGGGTTTGCTTATCTCACTGTGTGTTTGTGCGTCTCCGCGTGCCAGCGTGCTCGTGTTTGTGTGTTTTTAGCGCCCTCAAACACAACCATGGTGCGCTCAGTCACGAGGGCTCCGAGCCAGGATCTTTCACAGATTAGGCAATAATCAATTAACAAATTAAGGAAAAGTATGCCTTGCTGCCTTGTATCCCATGCATTATAAAACACTTTGCTGCACAGCTACAGCAATTGGCCCAGTGTCGTGCACTTTTTTTGGGGGGGGATAACAGATGTTAGAAATGGCTTTGATAGGTATATTGGCTCGGAGGAAAAATCCAAGAGTATTTATAGTTTGAAACATGAAAGGATCCTGGCTTGTGGATGCATTTATATTTGAATGGCACCCACTTCATTACTTAATGATTTGAAAAGGCTGTTAGAGGAGCTGAGCCTGAGCCAGCGAACCCATGACCCCGCTGAGTCAATGTGCTAAGCAGACACAGGCTCTGCTTCAGGCAGCTACACTTCTCACACCACAGAAATATGACACACGGAATGAAAGAGAATATATTAGATTAGAATACACCAGCTTGTGCACAAATGAAATCTCACACATAAGCTTGTTTAAGCAGCAATATTCAATATCTTAACCCTTAAAATGGATCAACTGACTATGTGTGATATGCAGGGGTTCGAGAGCTGTCACCATCGCCGTAGCTCTCTTCAGCTTTTCGGAGTTTTGTAGCATCTTTCAGCTCAATTAGTTTTGTTTTCCAAACCAAGAGGGGAAGTCTTGCATGGCCAAGCGTAATTTCCACAGTGCAGGGACAGTGCTGGGTAAAAGGTGTGGCAGTAACTATCATCAGTCTGCGATAAAGTGAAAAAAACAAAAAAAACAATCGGACTTATATGTGGTTCGTTACGCCAATTACATTAGTAATTCATAAGGTGGCGCAGAATGCAATGATGGTGCGCCTGTAAGAACATTTGCATGGGGGAGGCAAGTCAAGACATTTGAAAAAAGCTAAATCCCTGCAAGAGAAAAGGTAACAGCAGCCAGGTTAATGCGAGGGTAACTGTGTTTTTGAAAATGCTAATGCGCAGATTTGACAGGGAGGAGAATGGGACTGAAATGGTCGACCGATTGCAGGCTCCCGGTGTCCACGGGATGCATCGTTTCTATGCTTCCCATTCATTGTGTATGCAAGCAGCTGTGAAATGCCTGCTGATAGCGTTGGGTCGTGTTGCGAGAAACGGGCCGATGATATTGAAATTGAAAATTGAAATCTGGCTACTTTGAGGGCCGATGCTGAAACACAGATAGAAAATCAGGAAATAGCTTTTGAGACCCTTTTATTGACTTTATATTCAAAGAGAGAGTTCCTGTTGACTTCAATAAAACAAATACAGAGTTGTCTTGGAGCCAGAACCTGCCATTACTGGAACTGCAGCTTAAGCCAACTCGACATTGGCTTCAGGGGTGAACTGTAATGGTTACCGTTAACTGCTAAGTGGTGTGACTCAGGCAGATGTTGCACAAGGGCACTACCATAGAAGCTATTTGGGAGCGTACATTTACTTCCCCTGCTCTGATGTTTTGGCTCTCCGTGCCTCCACCTCACAAACCACCGGCGTCTGGTCTCAAGTCTGCAAAACCATCCATTTCCCAGGTACCGAGGTCACTGGACTGCGCCACCATCCGTCAGTGTACATCCACAGTGCAGCATTATGTCACTCCACCCTCACTGTAGCCTACTTTCCGTGCATCTGGCACAGTGTGTCGGCACAGCTGGTGTCAACAAGGACCTATGCTGTCAAAAAGCACCAAACTCAGGTCAAGGTCATGGAGGGAAAAGTTAGTGATGGTGGGAGGAAGGCTGGTGGCAGTCGTGACTGATGTTGTGCTTGACTGCTCTCTGTCTACAACAGCCACCCACCTCCCCCTAACAAACACGTGCTCACACACACACACACGCAAAATCCCCCTTTCATCCCCTTTTTCTTTAGAATGTCCCCTTGTCATACAGCCTCCCCTCCTCCCTCCCAGGTGCTCAGAAACGATGTGGATGAGGTCGAGGACATGAGGAGCCCACCGGAGAGAGAACAGATGTCACATGCCTCTTGCACTGCGCTCAGGGATGTGTGTGTGTGTGTGTGTGTGTGTGTGTATTCTGCACTGTGACAGGTAGCGTGTCGTGGTTGAAAGGTAAAGCTGGGCCTTACTCCCAGAAGGAAATGGAATGAAATGGGGGACAATAAGGGGGAAGGGGCACCAGGATGAAAAGAAATGTATGAAAATAGGTTCTGGGTGTAGACACCTTGTTGTCTGGTGTTCAGTGTGAACTTTACAACAGGCTGTCAGTCAGGACTGTAACAAGACACCCCATTTGCCTGAAGAAAACGCTGGCAGGTTATGTTTCTGCAAACCATGGATACTTTCCATTTTGTCATATGTGTATTGACATTTCTACAATACATTGGTCACATTACTTGTGCTGAGGTTCTCTGGTAGACTGCAGGAGAAGGCTGCCAATCCAGTGACCCCTGTTCCAGACGGTGTTTCAACATCTGTAAGCGTGAAACCACTGGTTGTTTTTCACAAGATGTCGAGTCCAATCCAGCCGTGTTTGTGGCGACGAAACCTTGTATTTTAAGCCAAAACATGATCTTTTCCTAACCCTTACCAAGTGTTTTTTGTGCTTAAACCTAACCACAGCTTAAGCAGAGTGATGCCACAACATCAAAATTGAAAACTGATCAGCAAGAAATGCAAAGCTACGACGTAAAGCAATGCAAAGTTTCAACAGATTCATGGTTTGCAGAATGGTACATTGTTTGCATTTTGATCTTCGCAAAAGACCCCCAATAATCAATAAACAAACAATTAAATGTGCATTACATTTAAATCCCTGCCCCTGAAAGAGCTGGTGTAAATCACTGGGACAACCACCTTCAGAGTGGAAAGTCATTTACTGCTGTTAGAGCTGACAAGACGAGGTCTTTTGTCATAGCAGCATGTGCGCTTTCATTTATCATTCATGGGTCATATTGTTCTAGATTGGTGATTAGACAGTTGGCAGATTCAGAGCTGCATTAATGGCCCGAACATATGCACCTACACAAGCATACACATCGATTAGAGGTTACCTTTCAAAAAAAAAAAAAAAAGGAAAAAAATCAAATGTATCAGCCCTTTTGTTAGCTTCCTTGATATCTCGGTATCTCTAGTGGATTCAGAAGTACAGCATGTTCTCCATCAAGATAGCCTCACCTTTGTCATAATTACACATGCACACATGTGGCCCGCTAAATGTACACTCACCTGTGAATTAGCTCATTAGAAATCACGCTGATAACAGACCCGTCATGTCCACCTACCACGTCGAGAGTGATCCACTGTGTCCCCTGCGATACCTCCCTCTGTGATAATGTACATATTCATTATTCAACACTGGCTGTCAGATTAACAGAATATTCGGCAGATTAGCTGGTTAGCTGTCTGGTGGTCTCGCCTTTTATCCAGCGACTAGAGTGCCCTGACTGACTAAGCACATCATAATGGCAGCAATCCCAAGTGGTTTGTGTGGTGCAGGAGGAGGAGACCTGCTTTTGGCACTTTGGATCTGCTCTGACTTTTCTGAAAGGTTTGTATGGATTACGCTGTCTCTAAATCTTTGCATGGACTGATGATAACTACTGTATGTACATGTATGTGTATGAATATTTACATGCCATGTTTGACCACAAGGGAAAAGGATTTATCCTTCACTCGGAGTCAGAGGTATTCTGTACCTTCCAGGTACTGAAGCTGATGAATATCCGGTAGAGCTTAAGCGTTCAAAGCCACCTTCATGCTGCAGCCGGTGAGTCCTGCATGATAAGCAGGCGTCTCTTTCCTGCAGCACAGGTTCTCTGTTCGGATGATGAAGAAATCAGAACCGAGCTCCCCCCCCCCCAGAAAACGCATTGGAAATAAACGCACGCATGTCTATTTGTGTATGTGCGCGAGCGTGTTTATGCGAGTGTGTTTGTGTGCACAAACCAAACTGTTTAATCTGAGCCAGTCATTGAGTTTCGCATGGTTTTGGCAGCTTTTGCGTCTTTCGTTTGAAGGTGACATCACTCAGAGGATTCTCCACTCCCACATATGCTGACAATTATACGTCCGTTTCCAGAGGGAAACCAGTGAGCAGGATGGAAAGTGTATTTGAACCTACATTACATAAGTGTACAATCAGTGTGTATGGTAGTGATTCAAACTATGGTAAACATGTTGGCAAGAACTAATCAGAGGATCTTTCATCTTCTAGTGTTGCAGTTTATTCATCATTCTGGCATGTATACTCTGGGGTTTGTGTCGAGGGTGTAACCTGTGTGTGTGCGTGTGTGCGCGCGCAGGGGGCGAAAGCGTCTGAAGGTGCACAAACGTGTCTGTTCCCATAAATAATTAACATCAGCCATTTTACAGCAGCATTACAGTCTGCAGCTTTTTTTTTTTTTTTTTTCATTTTTCATCCAGAGCAGATGAGGCAAGATCCTCATCAGCCCTGCGTATTCCAACAAACACTAAGGTTAAAATCATTAATAGTTGGAGCGGATTTTATTGGACAGGCCTTTATTAATGTTTTACAAGAGGATTGCCTCATTCTCAAATTACCGTTCGGGCTGAATGTATCGCTGATTTGGCCTTTAGTCTGGGAACGGCGCAACACTCTTCTCGTCCCCTTCGTCGGGCCCCCTGAGTGTTTACAATTGGCCTTCCGTTGTAAAAGATCGGACTGGTCTGACTCTCCCTGCGGTTGACTTTTGTTAATTCCGAGGTGCCATGTCCCTGTTCTGTATGTTCAGGAGAAGCAGCCAGAAGAGCGCAGCGGGGGCATCGTAAAAGAGCCTCACAGGATATTGAAATAATGACTGTTGTTTGCAAAAACAGGATAGCCCAACTCAAATCATTTCCTCATGTATTTGTCCTGGGCGATCATAAAATCTTCCGAGAACACTCAAAGTTGTCTGCGGTCTGCTAATCCAATAGGGAACAGGGCACATAGAAAAGAAACATTGCCTCTAACTACCTAGTTATCTGGCTGAGTCTGCCAAGCCGCCCGAATCTGTTCTGATTTTTGGCCTATCAGTCTGGAGAGTGAGGGCACAGGCAGTGAATTAATGGTCAGGAGATTTATTTGTTTGGTGTAATAAGGACTGTAAAACAGTAAGAGCTCTGTGCAGCCTTGCAGGCCCCCCTGCCCCGTGGGTACAATCAAATGTTGCCAGTAAATCAATAGAGCTGGAAGAGGTTTTTATAACCTGAGTTTAACACCAGGCTCTAAGTGCTCCAGGTGGCAGGTCATTTGTTCATTATCCCAACTTATCACAATAAACAATGGCAACTCTGATTGGACTGCTCTGCTACCACGAGAGGGAAAAAAATTGGAAAGGAGGAAGACAAAAAAAAATCTCAGGTGGGCAAAAAGAGGGCTAATAAGGAAGGCAGAGAGTGGGCAGGAGACAGAGGAGCAGCAGAAGATTAACCGCCGTAATTACGCACAGGAGCACAGAGGAGGGCTGGGACAGTAGGAGTAACAGATAGCGCGAGAGCTCTACAAGCTGTCAGCCTGCACAGATGACTCCTCTGATGCCACCGTTGTAATCGTGCCTCTCTCTTCCAGTGGCAGCAACAGGTTTGGGTTTTTAATATTGTAAATACAAGCAGCGAGGCCTGGTGCACGCCTCACTGTCAGAAGGAGACAAATGCAGTTGCGAGTTGCGTGCACAAACAGATTTCGTGGCCTCTTTAAACACGTCTCGAGCTGCTCCCGAGCTGTGCTGCTAAAGTGATTGAGAAGTATCTAATGGTAGCATATGACCGCAGATCATTGAGAGATAATCGTATTTAAAGGGGCACTACGTAGTTTTGGAGAAGAACTTTAATATGTAGACTATTAATGAGGCATGAATAAAAACTATCCAAAACTGAATAAACAAGCTGTTTTCAGAGGGAGATAATATCCCCGGAACACCGTTTGAAAAAAACGTGGCAGGGTCCGCCAAATGTAAACAAAGTAAAACAGTATGAAACTGTGTAGTGCACCTTTAAACCATCACAGAGATACAGCCTGGGTATAGGCTTCATTTGTGCTCAGACACTGTTAAAAAAGGGGCTCTAAACACCACGCTTGTGCAGTAGGTAAAGCAGTAAAATGAGCCTACATGCTGTTTGCAGATGGCTTTACCCAAAGGACCTTACAGTAATGCGAGTGCATTTTTGTTACCCCACTGGGAATTAAACTCCTAACCCATGACAACCACATGCTTTATCAACTGAACTACGCCTGGCCACATGGTTCCGAACTTTATAAAGGTGAGCGGCGTGTTTGAATAAGACACCCAGAAACAGGAACCACATGAATTATCGCCGAGCAAAAAAAAAAATAATAAAAAAAATTCTCCGATCTCGGTTATTCAAATTGGGTGTGCTTAATTTATGACTCCTGTACAGGAGCGTGGCAGCTGGAGTTTGTAATTATACAACACACTCTTTCGACTCTGCTGCAGACACACTGCTGCATAATTTACATGTCTATTAGCTCATCAATTACAGTGTAATTACTCAGATGCACAACTAGCTTTTTACCATATTATAGAGCACGTCATCAAATAAATAAGCGAGCAAACAAACAAACAAGTAAACAAGGCGATGAAGACGGCGCAAACAAAGAGATGTTAACTTGAAAGGCTTTTCCCGCGTGCGACGCGACGTCACCGCGGTTCATCCAGCAGCGTTTACGCTTCCTCATCCCTCCGTGCGTCTCAGTCTGAGAGGGCCTTATCCACGGCTTATCATCTCCACTTGTTTACCCCTGATTCCACTGTTCTGCAAACCGTCTCATGATTCATTACTCTGATTAACAAGCCTATCATGTGAAACAAAAATACTGTGGCGTTGCATCTCAAGACTCATCGTCTCTCCCATAAGCTGTTTCTTCTTCATCTTCTTCTCTCTCTCTCTCTCTCTCTCTATTTGTTCCCCCCCCCTTCACTTTTGGATGAATTAATGACAGAGTGATTTTAGGAATGCATTATGCATGATAAGAATTGGTCTGTAATGGAAACAAACAGAGACAGTGGCGCAGGTCGGTGGTGGCAAATCTATTGACCATCAGCGGCGCCCTCATCCAGTATGCATTACTTATAGAGGCTGAATTTGCTTTTGTGCTGTGAATACTAAAACTCGAGCCAACCGCCAGAAGCTCGGAGTGCTGATGACCAATATGGTTCGAATACTTTGCCATATCGATAACCTTAGAAGGATGTGACTGAAAAACGCCAGGCTCTCTTCAAACTAACGTGTGTCTAGGGTTGGGTCAGGAACATGTGAGCTCCAAACAGTGTGCCTCTAAAATACGAATGGAAATGGATGAACCACCAATAACTTTAAATACCTAATGGATGAGGTTAAAAGAAATGGATAGCACTGATCCCATCATCCACTCACTTGGAGTGCAGTCTCGAAGACTTCTTTACTGCAGCTCTCCCATGTTGCACAGTCACTCTTTCTCAAAAACGCCTATGTCATACACAGACTCGGCCAAGGTTTCCTTGAAATACACCTTTTAATAAACAGACGCCTCGTTTCTTTGCAGCATTGGGGCTCTCGTTGAGCCCATATAGAGTCAGAACAGCCCATTCAGCATTCAGCGCAATCACTGCTGTTGTTTTGGCTGCTGCAGGTCATAGCAGTGATAAATCTGGGAAAGTTAGCCTTGGTAATGGACTCCAGAAGGGGTCTGGGAGTTAAACAGTGATGAGCAATGGAAACTGTGGTCAGCAAGAGAGCAGCTGTAACCCTCTAACAGGCGTGGACAAGATGGGAGGAAGGAAACAGCCAAACATTCAGAGGCCCAGCGATGGGTCTATTTTAGGAGAGGGGGCTGTAGGGAGAGGAGGAGGGGGATCCACCAGAGCAGCAGTTGAGCAGCACATGTGTGGAAATGCTGCGGGCCGACTGTTGAAGGAGCTCAGCAGGAGAACAAGAGATGAATAGCTTGTACGGAGGCACTGTTAATTCCCAAAAACTAGTTTTTAATGTTGGGTGTGTCTTGAGAGTTTGTGTAAAGGGTAAGCGGAGCTTCACAAGTATAGCCCTGGAAAAAGATATGTGGCGAGCCACCGTTGCATAATCCTCCAGAGACATGGTTAGAAAACTAGCGAAGGCAAATATGCTCTAAAGAGGAAGAGAGCAAGAGAGAGAAGCCTGCTGCTGTTTTGTTATAAGTGCTGTCTCAGGTTTCTCTCCTCTCCTTTTCACCTTTGACCCCGGAATGATCCTCGATTAATGCTGTTTGTTGAACACAACAGATTCTTTGTGAACATGCAAAAAGAAATGGCTCAGGTATTGATATGTATATTAGCCCCCACGGGCTCAGTCCTCTCTGCAGCTGAACGATTCCTATTGACGAGTATTTGCTGCCACCGCAAGTTATTGTGTAAATAATTGATCTAATTGTTTAGGCTCAATGGAAATCATCAAAATGACTGGTTTAACGCGTGAAGATGTTTCTCGGGAATCAATGCTGATTATTGCTCAGAAGGGCCCGACTGTTATTGCGAGGTCACCTATCAGATGGCCTTAGCTGTTTACATTTTTATCTGGTTTTATTTGTGTTTGTGAGCTCCAAAGATTCATGCCATAAGGCTGAAACCCCCTCGTCTGGCTTATGTCTTGACAAAGTAAATAAATGATCCGGTACCCTCGCCGGTCGGGTTGGAATGTCAAAGGTCAGGGGGTCAGAGCTGCAAGCAGCCAAATTAGGTTTGAGGACACCCTACGCTCAGTTCCCCTCTATTTGATTACTGCCTACCCATGCGCCCTAGAACATGGACAAACGAGCCGAGCACAGCTCACTGGAGAGTTTAATGTTGGAAACGTGAAGGTGAACATACAAGCATAGTGATTCAGTCACCTTCAACATCCAACGCTCCAAAGTTTTCAGCTCTGTTTTGATTGAGACCTTATGTGGTTAAAACAAATAGTGAATTTGAAGTAAAGCAACCATGTTGAGATGGTGAGGTAAAGTATTTGGCAGTGCACAGCGTCTCCATGGGAGGAAAAGAGTGCTATGTGTCTGTTATTGTTGAAAAGTTAGGACTTCTCCTGCGCAATCTGTCATTTGTTTTCAGGGCAGCAGGCAACCCACGGGGAATGGATCTCATTTCCAACATTAAAGAGGCTTCAAGGCACTTGAAGTAAACAAATTAGACTTGGTGGTTCAGATGGCTGAAATGACAATATTTCTCAATAATTGGAAATGATAAAGAACGTCTTTGATATGTTAGATGCTTCACCATGTCTAGAAAGCAGTGCGAAGGGAAGCCTGTGGTTTCCCTCCGCAATCGCAGTCTCATTATAAATCTTCACAGCGATACATTTTATAACGTTGTGTTTGGCTGAATAAACAGTTATGATTTGGCACAAAACAGACACTGTGGACGCCTGATTTCAGCGAGCTGCCAGCCTCTCTGTGTACACGATGGAAAGCAGGGAGCCGAGGAGCCTCTCCGGTGGAAATTATGAATATAAAGTCATGCATTATAGATTTGCGAGTGAATTTATTTATTCTCCTGCAAAAGTCGGAAATGTAAGCCGGCCCAATCAATGTGGGAGAGTTCATCTCTGTCCACGTAATCATTTGCTAATGGCTACTATCAATTGTCTGCCCACGGCCTCTGCATCCAACACTGTTGCAATTAAAGTCAACAAGCACATACTGTACCGTCGGCTAAAGGTGCTTTAGCATGGGATTCCGGGTTAATGTATTGATTATCTTCTGCATGGTAAATTGGATTTATTCCACATCATCAGTCTTGTTTATTTATTTATAATAACACTGTAATTTATCAAAAGATGAAAGATTTCCTATCCCGCTGATGGGTGAGAGCGTTAGCTGTCAAGGTAATCCGATGTATTGTTTTTATCTTAAAGTATAGCGCGCTCCGTTATTTTTGATTTATGCGGTAAATGCTCTTTAATAATAAAGTAAATCTAAGGTACGAGACTCAGAATTTGCAGGACAGAACAAAGCGAGTCCTCAGAGAAAGAATAACAGACCTGAATGTGCAGCACTGTGGTAGCGCAACACTGTACAGCGCTTGTATGTCACACAGACTGAACAGCAGCTTGCACTTTTTGAACATGTTACTTTTTTATTTATTTATTTGCCTGCTAGCTGGCCCTGCGCCCTCATCCTCGTGCCTCTGCCAGCATCGACAAACACATCACAATACAGAGGAGTGCTTGCTTTTGGAGTGTTATTATTTATTCATGCTGCCCCGGAGTCTTCCTGTCCATTCCAGACATTGTTTTAGTGTTTCTGTCGCTGTTTTTGTAAAGACAGTGACACTGGTCTAACTACATCTGCAGATCACTAAAGGGAGTAGTGGTGGGTTGTGTGTGGCATGTGTGAGTGCGTCTATGTGTTCGTACCTATGTGCACGTACGTGTGTGCATCCATGCTGGCGACACACATTGTATAGTTATGTCTGCCTGCGTTAGTGTGTGGTCTTTTGTTGTGGCGGTGAATCCTTCCAACAGGAATCCATATGGTGAGCATTTAGGAAGTATATTCAAACAACTGTATTCAGTGTGTATGCAATATTGTCATGTTTGTTTACAGTATATAAATCGAACTTCTTTTACATTTGCGAGCCGGATACAACGTGACTTTAATCCTTCGGTGCACTTGTCTTTGTGTTTAGTGTAAATCAGCGGTCTACAACATTTTCAGGCCAAGGAACCCTTCGCTGATACAGATACAGAGTACGGACCCCCTACCGCATATGTGCATATTAAACCGGGCCAACAGAATGGTGTAGCTAGCTAACTTGCCAATATGTTTCAATGTTATATATCCAAAGTCATTAAATACGAACGCTGCTCTATCTCACCGATTTGTATCTTATACAGATGCACAACATACCCTTCAGCCAACCAAAGTCTTCCTCTGGCTTTGGTGTCTTTATGCTGGGATCCCAAAAAATTTGGTATTTCGCCCTGGTCGGCTCGGTTTTGGAGGACGTGGCAATGCATGCCTCAGTTGGAGCTCCATGACCGCCTCAGAGTTCACGTTGTTTTTCATGAATATGTGTATCTGATCCATCTATG
This sequence comes from Spondyliosoma cantharus, assembly GCA_900302685.1. Lineage (NCBI taxonomy): Eukaryota > Metazoa > Chordata > Actinopteri > Spariformes > Sparidae > Spondyliosoma > Spondyliosoma cantharus. The sequence continues at coordinate 10,614 of OMLP01009096.1, read as the reverse complement.
TGCAGAGATGGAGGGTGATATTCTGCCTTGCAAGACAGTTTGGGTGGTTTTACGAGAAGTTTTTTCTGTTGGAAAACCTTTTGGAAAGGTACGGTAGGTCTTTAGGTGATTCAGTATAAAACTGCTCAATTAGCAGGGTGTTAGAATGATGAACTGACTGAGTGGATTGTGCAGATGACTTTCATGAGGGCGGCGAGAGTTTGTGTCCCACGTGTAATTATGGTTTGGTTTTATGGCTTTTTACTATTGGACTTAGTGGGTTTTTTGTGTGTTAGGTATTTAAAAAGAATATTTCCAATTTTCGGTCAGAGTTTGGCTAGATTTAGGCAATAAAACTACTTGGTCGGATTTAGGACATAAAACAACAAGATCGGATTTTGGCATTAATAATACTTGGTTAGGTTTTGAAAAAAGATCACGGTGTTGATCCAGTTAATAACTCAGGGTTCACTTTCAGTTTCGCATGGGTCAGAAGCAGCAATGATCACCAAAATTGAAATAAAGAATCATCTCTGTTCAATGTTACAAGTCACAAGCCAGCCAAGGCGCCGCCCCTGGGCGAAATACCAAGTTTTTAGGGAGTCCCATCTTTGTGCGACCTGCCAGAAAGCCTTTGGGGAAATCACAAAATGTTGGTATTTGACGCCATGGGAATCAGAACAAGCTAAGTGAGCTAGCAAGTTCAAAGTTATGGATATGGTCCTGGAAGGTGATTACGTTAGGCTAGCTTAACATGATTGCAGGAGGAATCATGGATAGCATCATCAGTGTTGCTGGAATTTATCTTTGCTGATAATATATATTATTCATGTTAATGCTTTATTTTCAGACAGTAACTATTTATTTCTTTTTTTCTATTTTTTCTAATTATTTCACGTCCCACTTTATTATGATTATTATTACATGTGGAGGTGTGTTCCCTTGCTCCTTAAGTCACTCCCGGGCTCAGGAGACTGCCCCTGCATGCATAACACAGTGTGTGTGTGTGGGGGTCTCCACAGTAATATCTCCTCCTCTGGCATTGATGTAGACTAATGTAGCCCACCTTCCCTTGGGTAGACCTGTCTGGATCGTCTCATAAGAATCCCATTCATCCATCCATCCGTCCCGCAATAAAATGGTCTTAGCCGAGAGAGGCCGTTTGATTGCTGCCGGCCAGCTAGGCGGCGGCGGCGATTCACCATAATATAATATTCCCCCTGTAGTCTGCACTTTAAACCTGTCTCACACTGACAAGCGTGCATCACCCTGTGGGGTCAGCGGGGTCTCCCATCACTGTCCAACCACCTAGTCTGACTGACGCAAATCCTTTAGAATTGCCTGTTTTGAGCTTGAGCACGCGTCCCCTGTTGACACTTCCCGCACGTCTGCAGATCTCCAGTAACAATATCACCTATGGAATCAATCTCTGCGCCGTGTTTGAGGCCTATGGAAAGCCATTGATCAGCGCTTTGATGTCATGGCCTTTCATAAATTGTGACCTTTTTAGTATTGGCATGCCCCGTCACCGCCAGAGACGGTCATGCTCGCGACTCACTCCAGTGAAAAGACTGGAAGTGCGAGGCAAACCAGTGTCACAGGTGTCAATGCAGCTGCTCCTTATTGACAATTAGGCTCCTCTGGACGCCTGAAATGAAATCGGAGATGACAAGACCCCCCGACTTTGATCCTGACCCTACATCTCATACAAGAAATATGTAACTGTAGCGCCTCTAGGGCAATTCAGTTTTTTTATTAAGAAATAAAAAAAGTCAACGCTTGTATGAACTATGTTTTTTTAAGGGCGGGTTATGAGAAACGAGAAGATTGGTACTGCCGTAGTCATTCCCATATATATTTAAAAGGAGATGTCCAACAGCCAGCATTATGTGTTTTACGTGCTCGGGGGGCCTTTCCAGTGACACAGAGCCATCTCGTGCTATTCTTTCTCTCTCCTACGCTCCGAGCAGTTTGAGTTTTCGGCAGAAGGCAGCAGTCAGAAGTACTTCAGCTTGTTAAAATTGACCATAAACAGCTCATTGTTTTAAGAGGGCCAGGCACGGTCATTTGATACCGGCACTAGACTTGCTTCTCGCCCCTTAGCTATCCTGTTATTTCACTCTCATAGTACACATCGAGGTTCTAGGGATGAAATATTGGCAGTGTAAGGCGAGCGCATACTGCTTGGGAAGGATGCATATGGAGTATTCTTTACACTAGGGGAAAACGTTAGGAGCTCAGACTCTAAACTCACGGTGGATATTAACGTTACAGGGCATTGTAACGGCTTCATTTTGCTTTCATATAGCAGAGTGTCACTTGTATCAAAGCTGTTTTTCCTCAGTGCCTTTCTCTATTTGCATTTTTCTTTGAAATCGTTCGTGCTGAAACAAATGAACTTAGAGCAGCATGTGGTAAAAAAACATGATCAGAAAACGGCAACAAAAAAAAAAAAAAATCACATTTATTTTGAAAAAAAAATATCTGAGTTGTTTGTTTGGATGAAGGCAAAATTCCTTTTCTGTGAAGATAAAAGAGATGGTGCTTTCAGTACCCCACCTGTCTCTTTTCCACAGTCCTCTTCCTCCACACCCTCCTCTCTCTGTTTCTCTCTTTCATATTCAGCCCGTCATCGGTGTGCCTGACGGCAGTCTGATGTGTTCTCAGCGTGCTCCTTTACATGCACATGTCAGCGCAGTTGAATGAGTCACCCGAACTGACAGCAGATGGTGCTCTTTGGGTAGGAGAGGCCTGCTCGGTCTGCTCAGCCCGCTCTCCATGCAATCTATCATCATTCTCCTTCTCTGTCTTCTCCCCCAAGACCACTGAGGGGACTCTGGACCACCATCCTCTGTGCCATCATTTACCTTTGTGCAGGGGAATGTCAGCCTGCTCAGCCTTGGGCTTTTTATCCAGGGAGCTTGCGGCAGCTAGTCGACGTGCAGTTTAGACAGGGATCCATGGGGCACTTCTTAATGATGTGGTTCAGTGATAAACCGGGGAAGACTGACTGACTGAAAATTGTCTCGGTGCGGCAGGAAAAGCAAGAACGAGAAAGAGAAGCATTGTAGACAGACTGCCGGAGGAAGGCAGAGTGAGCGGTTCACTGAAGTTTAAAGCTTTAAACTTTCAAAACTTGTCTCAGTCTCCAAATGTTTGCATTATCAAGTGAATGAAAGACGGTTCTCCAGCAGCAGGGGCATGATTTCAATAAACCCTAAAGTGGTGGAGGCTACGGGGACATTGTAAAATAAGAAATCCTTGTCGATTAGCATCCATTAAATGTGCACACAAGACACATTTTACTCAGGAGTGTCTATAATGTGATATAAACGCCATAATGAATTCATTAGGGAACCTGATATACAGTGTGTAGGATTTAGCTGTTCACAAGCTCTCTGACCCGTTTCTGCAATGCAAATGTTTTAATATGCCGGAGTGTTGCTTGGAGCCAATCAGGTATATTGCAGTGATTAGATTAAAATCCGATTTTTCCGTCAACTCAGCAAAGCTGTATCGGTAGTCAATTAAGATCTGTCATAATGTGATGGAGGACAGTTTGAAGTGATCCCCTGCTCTGCTAAATATATGACAGGCTACTACTAAAAGGGTCAGCGGCGTGACCTTGATTCACCAGAGGCTTTAAATACACAATCTGCTGGTTTCAGCATATGCAATATTTCTCGTAGTATCCAAGTGAAACGTCAATGAAGTGTGTCTGCAGGCGCCTGTGCAGACGGTCCTTTATACGTTTCCCATTTTCCCACACAATAGAAATCAATGCGCAAGTAATTCACATATTCATTAAGAAAATATGTCCACAGTTCTAAGCCTATTTGTGAATTAGCTGACAAATTATTCCTTTCACATTAGTGCTTTGACTGAGCGGCAGGCAGTGGGATTCAGACTTGGACACTTTTTTTTTTCCCCCCACTCTGTTAATAGTCCTACTTAATACTCATCAATCACAGCAGTCAAAAAATATTGATCGCTGGCTAGATTAAATCAGAGTTATTCCACTGCGATGGCTATTACAAAGTACAGCTATTACAGTCAAACAGTTCTTGATTTACTATGAGAGAGGATCTGCTGCCTTGTTGTAGTGTATTGCACTGAGGTGTGTTTGTGTGTGTGTGTGTGTGTGTGTGTGTGTGTGCGTGTGCGTGTAGTTCAATCCAGCTGATTCCATCATCGATACATTTATCTTTTGCCACAGCGTGTATCTGCATTTCCATTCACCACCTGGAGCTTCATCACAAAATAACCACGCATAACATTCAACTTTGACTACTTTGTTTTGTGATCGCGAGTGTTTGTGGTGGGACCACGTGAGGTGGATGTTGCACCGTATGACACCACCTTTGCATAACGCGCATGACCCATAGGTATGTGTGTCAGATATGATGTCACCAGAAATGGTCATGGTCCCATTACTAACACAGCCCTGGCACCTGCGACACTTTGGACAGCGTCTGAATCATACAAATGAGCTAATAATCGACTCTTTGTGCTTATAAACAAAGACATTCCCCATCTAATACAACCTGTTTTTTTTTAAGCCACTCTGGCAGTAAAGAACCACGCTCTGCTGGAGATGTACTGTCTGCCCCGTTTGACCTCTGTTGACTTCATCACCGGGGAGTTATGAAAGCCCTGTGAGTAGCGGCCCTGTTCTCTGCCTGCACTTGTGCGAGCTGAAACGCCTTCAGACAGGTGCTGCAGAGTGTGCCTCACTGCACCGAAAACAGCTGGGGCCGGTCATCAGCGCTCACTGGAGATGACATCACCTGACAAGTGTTCATCTGACTCATCTCCCGCTCCCTGGCTCCATCTCGGGCCCCTGACACATGCTTCACCTCGGAGGCACTCGTACAGGAAACCAGGGGGCCGGACAGGATGGGTAGCTGCGGGCTTTAAGTTCAGTCATGCTGATGCGCCGTGCCAAGAAAAGAGGTGAGGTAAGAGGGCAGAGGCAGGTGATGCAGTCTCGCTCATCATCACACTTTGGCAGGTGCGATGCTTTGCTTCAGTGCATCAATGGCCCTTTTAATATCTCGAAGAAGAATGCTGCACTCAGTGTGTCATATATTAGGGCTGTTAGAAAAGAAATAAGCCGGACACAAAGGGCAATTAAACTAGAGGAGTCAAGAGTAGGAACAAGGCTATTCCACTTTAGTGTGTAGGGTTGTGAATCAGGGAAGGTCCATCCCTGCCTAGGACATAAAACAGTGATCTCTTTAATTACCTAGCATAAAACCCACAGCATAATATTCTCACCCCAGTATTATACAGGACTGGAGTCGTATGATTCTCTGGAGGTGACTGTCTCGTAGCGTGGCAAGGGGAAAGACGGAGGTAATGTAAATGGATGGGCTCTTTTGTAGGCCGCTGTAAAAAGCAATCAATTAATTTGGTAATTTATACATTTCAGTAGAAGGTGAACTGGATGGAATATGTGATTCGCCATTAAACTGTCCAACACATCATTCTTAACTTTAGATGGCTTTGCATGCTCTGAATGTCTGGCGAACGTGCTCCGCGGCTTCACAACGCGTTTGTGGCGCTGTAGTGCCTCTTTGTGATATTTTTATCCCATCCCATGCTCGTATATACTGATGTTATATATCTGTTAATTTGTGCTTTATACAGCAGAAATATGAAGCTATATGTAACTTTATTGTACCTGATGATGATAATAAAGACAATTCTCCACTCATACATGTGGTTTGGCAAATATCCGCTTTTTTCCGGTATATCCTTTTGCTTCTGGTGCCAAACTCTGCAGTTTATGTCCATGGTGACTGTATCTCACTGTGTTTTCATCCATAATTTAGTTTGAATACTGCTATTGTACATATGTTGTTAATAGGCTGTTAAATTTTGTATATAGTGTCATTTAATATCAGCATCATTTAGATAAACGCGCAGGTGTAGCGAGGTTAGCCTGTCAGCTAGCCTAGATGGCTTCCTAAATAGCTCGGCATATACACATAACAGTAGAACCAGTCACCCTTCTCTCTGATTCACGCTTAAATCCCTTATCCAGCAACTGAGGTCGGAGCTCTACTGCTCGCTTTCCCAAGATGCTGTACGTCAGTCGCCTTCATTTTGGGCAGCTCTTCCAAGCACCGAGTGTAAAAAAAAAAAAT
>OMLP01009095.1:5493-21359 GCA_900302685.1 Spondyliosoma cantharus | reverse complement strand
TCCGCCTGCCTCTTCATCCGACTCTCCTGTCTGTTCCTCTGCAGGGAGGCCGGGTAACGTGCAGAGGCTGGAATGAACTGACGACTGGGCCTGGAGGAACCGAACAGAACACTGACTGACTGGGACTGAGCTCTTTTTGTGGTTTTCCTTCCTGAAGACAATATGGAGGTCATGGTAGACATGTTTCTGAATTGACACCCACCTCTGTGTGTTCCACTCTGGCTTCCTCTTGTCTTTCCTGTTCCTCTCTGTCCTGGCAAACGCCTCGTATAGGTCTCCTCCACCTCCACCTCCACCTCTACCTCCTCCTCCTCCTCCTCCACCTCCACCAGGAAGACAGATGTTCTCCTTGCCTGTTCTCAACACTCGGGTCCTGCTGTTAGGAGGAGCAGCAGCAGAGAGAGACGGAGGTGGCTGGTACTGTGCAGAGACGTGAGGTGTCTGAACTCTGTCGGCGGTGAGCGGGAGAGAAGGAGCTTCTTCTACACACACACACACACACACACCATACACACACAGACACACACAGCTAATGTCAATATGTTGCTTTAATAGACTATTTTTAAAATAAGTTAACAGCAGCTTTGGGAATGATTATGAGATACAGTCGACTGAATATAAAAGAAATATAAAATAGCAGAATTTAAACATGTCAGCAACTTGTCCTCGTACGCTGGTGTAGAAGCAGTACTAACATTTCCCACAGCAGCAGCAGCAGCAGCAGCTGTAGTAACAGTTGTGTTACCTGTCTGCACTGCAGTGTCTCTGTATGTTGAACTGCTGCCCTCCTCCAAACACTCGCCCTGTCTCGTCACTGCTGGACGGACACACACACACACGCACACACACACACACAGTTAGTACAGTTGTTAAGTTGCATAAAAATATGCATGCCTTTTAATTCTTGTCCGTTTCATAATCACACACATATTCTTCTAAACAAATCAACAAACAGCAGTGAACATGAAGTCGGGAGAGTTTTGTCATCCAGCTTCATCAGCGTGACTGACAGCAGGCCGGGCTGTACATTAATGAACCCGATGCGTTTGTGTTTTTTCTCAGGTGTTCTTGGGGCCAGTTTTTGCTCTGCGTGTGTTTTGGTCTGTATTTCAAGCGACACTGCAGAAGCTCTGCTCACCTCTGGGCTCCAGAATCTCTTGACGTCCGTCGTCATCATGATCTTTGTTTGGCTGCTCGGCCTGATGGCTCAGCTGCTCCTGGAGGACAGAAGTTGATAGAAAACAGTTCAGTGACGGCGTGGAGAAGATTAGTCTGGTGCACTTCTTGCCTCTGTGCGTGTGTGCGTGTGCGTGTGCGTGTGCGCTCTTCACCTTCTTCCTCTGTGTGTCCAGCTCGTACCGTCTCTCCAGCATCTCTCTCTCCAGCGCCACCCTCCTCTCTTCCTTCTCCTCCTCCTCTCTCCTCCTCGCCTGTTCTTGCTCCCTCTGTCGCCGCCGCTCCTCCACCTGGGCTTCGATCGCTCGCTGGAGGAGGAGGCAGGAGGAGGAATTACAGCTACAATCTTTTGCTGTTTGAAGTCTATTCCTCCTCTCCTCCCCCCTCTCTCCACCTCCTCCTCCTCCTCCTCTTACCTGCTGCTCCAGCTGTTTGAGCCTCCTCCTCTCTCTCTCGTCCAACTGGGCGGGGTCCAGCAGGGCGGTCATGGTCCTCAGATGGCTGGAGAACAACACTAAACATTTACTCATGTACATGTGGGGCTACCTCCAGACCTCTGATCCACTGACAGCATCTAAGATTTGTTCAGCTGATCAAATACAGTCTGATGATGAAGGCCCTGGTTGAAAGTTGTTTCATGTCAACATCACACATACATCTATAAACTGTCAAAGTAGTTTTTTTTTTGTTCACTGTTGGACCGTACCTGGCTCTGGTCGGGTATCCGCTGGTCATATCTACGCTGGCTCCCCCGACGCTCTCTGCTCCACAGCTGCTCATGGCCTCCCAGACCAGAGACAGGCTGGACGTGGGCTCCCACTCCCCTCGGTCAGAGCCATTAGATGGTGCTGGAGGTGGAGCTGATGGAGCTGCAATCTGGACGGGAGGCCTTCTGTGCAGCGAGTCAAAGTGCGTGGCCCAGAGCTCGTGGTCCTCCGTCTGCAGAGACACAGAACATCGAAGTCATCAACAGAAATGACAGATCAACAAGCAGTTCAACAATAACCAAAAACTCTCCTGAGTCTCCACGGCATCTTCCTCTGGTTTCTACTCTACCTGTCGCTGCAGCACCTTCTCTCGTCTCCTGCGTTCACTCGCCTCCTCCCTCTGATGGTCCAGCTCCTCCAGCCAGCGTCTCTTCTGCTCCTCTCTCCTCTCAACATTCAGCACATCCTCCATCGGAGTGACCTCCTGCAGAGCCAACACAGAGCAGATTTCAATTGTAATTTAAAACATGTGTTAAAGTTTTCGTGAAGACAGTCAGATGGTGATTTTCATTCCTTAATCATCATCATCTTAACAAATCCCATGAAAAGACCAAAAAACAACAATGTTGTAGTCCCTCTTTCAATACCTTTTAACTCTCCTACTCTGTCTGTGGTATCCAAGCCCACTGCTTCACATATTCACTTAAACATGGCTCATAGAATATAATTTACCCCGAGTCTGAGGCTGGATCTGACGGCTGCAGGCAGTTCTCTGTGGCTGACGGAGCTCTGAACTGATAACACACTCTCCGTGTCCTCCTCAGCCTGAAACACACACACACAAAGGTTAGGAAGTATTTTGGCTCATAAATCAAACACTGTACATTGTCACGCGTGTCACAGCTTTGGTTTCTCAAGTAACAACATGAGTCAGTGAACATATTTCTTTGTAACTGATGTAAAATAGTCAACACAACCAGGATTCAATACAAGATATGTTGCACTATTGTTCCTCCAGTGTAAAAAGTTCATGTTGTGCCTCTACGATTGTTAGTGGGAACATGTTTCTTTCTTTTTCCGTTAAACAACAATATCTGCTGTACCTGCAGTCTGCCAGGGGCCGAACACTGCTGCTGCTGCTTCAGTGCCACTTGTTCATCTAACACACACACACAAAAAAAATATTTTATAAGATTGCAGCCAACTGTTATTCTTATCATCAACTGTATCTTGTCATTTTTGATCAATGATTCCTTGTGTCAGTGAACTCATCTATACCCAGCTGATATTGCTCATCTCTCTCCCCACCAGAGAAAAGCAGGGATTTTTGTGTCGGATTATACATTTGGAATGAGGCTCGTGCTTTGTATTTGGTATTTATCATCTTTCTGACATTTGAAAGCATGTTTTCGTAAAGGTTTGGAGACTAGTTTATTTTAATTAATTATGGTAGAAAACGAATTGGCATCAATCAAACGCGATGGTTTGTAGGCCTAAAACCAAGCAGTATTTAAAGCCCTTGAAAAACTCTTTAACATTGTGATCAACAGTAATTAAACTATCCACCAACTGACATTAAAGTCAGACTCAAATGTTTCTGAACTGGTGCATGGAACAATGTGGTATCACCTTTATCTAATGAGACAAACAGAAACACATATCTTTAATGTGAAATTAACAAAACTGGCTTGAAAACGATTCTTCTTCACCAACTAATCTCTGACTTTGCCTGTCAGTCAGTTTGTGCTGGGCAGGCGGTGCAGAGTGACTTTATCAGAGCTGACAACAGCCGCCTGGTGCCGCTGGAAACAGCGAGACTGAACTAAAAAGCAAATGTGCCATAAAACCAAAACTAGGAGCTAAGATAGGCTAAAACACTCTGTAAAGCTGGTGATAATTCTGTTATAAAATGTTTGTGTGAGTATACCTAGTTCTCTCCTCCACTGAGCCTTCTTGGCGTCGATGGCCGCTCTGCTCTCCGACTGTCGCTCCTCCAGCCAGCTGAACAGACATCCGGACAACCTGAACAACAGCAGCAACGTTCTGCTTTGAAAACAGATTTCTAAAAACACATCGCCACACTATGGCAGCATAATGAACCTGACCTGTAGCAATAATGCTGACAGGTCTTGAAAACAAAATTCCTGTACATTTATAGTTATCAGGTACATAAATATAACAGTGTCTTCTTTACTGTATGTATGAGTCCTCACCTGCTTTCTTTATCCTGTGAGCTTCCAGTTGTATCAGTTCCTCCTCCGTCTTTCTCCTTCCCTCCTCCTCCATTAATTGAAGAGCCAGAATTAGAGTCTATTTGATTTCCCAACACAGAAAAAGACATGAAGTTGTACATTATTTTGACAACGAGGGAAACCGTACGCTAATTTCACTCATCCCTACCGTTTTGGGTCCTCTGGTCCTGTGGCGGGTCTTGGCCATTGCTGGTAGTCTGGACTGTGTTGAGGATCTGCTGTAGCTGCTCACTGGTCAGACACACAACACCGTCTTTCTGTCCCGTGTCCTCACTGGTCAGCGTGTCCTTTACCTTCCCACCCGCTCGTGTCCCCGTGTTCTGAGGCTGTCCTGTCTTGCCATTGGCTCTCAGCGAGCTGACAGCAGTGCTGTGTTTTTGTCTGTCCAGCTTCACCTTCAGCCCAGAAATAAACAGAGGCAGAAAAAAAAAATCAACATTAAATTTGATCTTAAAAAGAAATGGGATGTAATATGAAACATGAAACGTACCTTAGCTTCAACTTTGATGCTTCCCCCTTTCAGCTCATTTGTCTTAGATGATGTCAGAGTGGTGCTCTTCCTCCCGGTGTTGGCGGTGTTGGAGACGGTTGCTCCTCCTGCCTTGCTTTTGGTTTCTTTGTGCCTCCCTGCCTGCTGTCGGGCTGGACGCTGATCTCCCTGCACCTCCTCCACACAGGACGGCTGCCTGGAGCTCAGGACGTTCGCCGCTCTGGGCCTGCAGGACAGCTGCACGGAATATAAACAACAATTAAATCAGAAAAGATAACACCTGCACGGTTTGAGTTTTCCCAAACAACATTACTGTCAATTAGAAACATCAAAATGTGCTGTACACAGCAATATGTGGGCAAAAGTATGTAGACACACAGGTGCTTTATGTGTAGACATCTCATGGTCAGACTGAAAGGATGATTCATACCTTTGTTGGCTTCTTCTCAATACCTGCGGTGGAGGAAGGACATAAATATTACACCTCACACACACATACACACAAATGTTAATAATCACTAAACCCTCTGTAGATCTGAAAGAAGCAATTGAAACAACAAAAATAAAACTTATGTCTGAATGTGCATGCTAACCATTTGACAGACTCGAGGGTTGAAATTTTAGAAAATGTAAGTTTTACCACAGTTTTTTTATGACCTTTCTAGATACTAATGTTAATATAATCAACTGAAAACTATTAATAATTTATCTTTTTATAAACAAAAACAAATAATCTTATTTAAACATACCAAGTGTTATTTTAAACTGGTTATGAAACGGTCTCAATTTTATACTAATGCCTCCATCTGAAGTACATAAGCAAACCAGACTATCAGAGAGAAGAACGGCCATCTTTTTACAATTAAAATAGTTATTCTTAACGACTGTCACCGGGTCGGATTGGATTCCAATTTATCTGTGTTGGAAAAATCATAAAATCAAAAATTATTCTACAGTGCTGAGGATGAAATGATGAATCTCATAACCCGAGGAAAGACGTTGCTCTGTCGTTTGCTGGTATAGCACTAAAACAAAGTTTACTTTGTTTCATATAAAGGCCAATAATGATTATTAATAGAAAGCAGGAGCCTAATAAGAAAAGTAAATAAGTGAGTGATATTTCCCTGGAAAACAGTAAATCATAAAGCTGAGCGGTCTCACCATGACTGAGTAAAATCAACTTGGGTTTTCCATTTTCAAGTTCAAACAGCAGGCCGTCTCTGTTCACACAAAAGGGGAAACATCAGAGCAAATAGCAGAAACAAGACATACATTTAAAAGCATTCTGTATTATGTGTAAAGTAAAAGCCCTGTTAACGTTTTTAAATGTCTTACTATGTTCATGTTTTAATGCTGTCTTACTGCAGAAAACACTTTTGTTGGACATTGGTTAACTAAACTGAACAGACAGGTCTGTGTGTTAGCGTTGAGTTAGTGTAGGACCCAGCAGCATATATAATATATGATATTAATCAGTTTAGATATTCAGTTTGTTCAACCTTCATTGAGTATATTTATCTATGACCACAACTTTGTAACTTTATCTCTCACTTATCTCTTATCTTAAATATTTGCTCTCCTGTGGTCATAATTAAACCGGTTGCTTTAAACTAAGAGGTTGCAGACTTCATCTTTGTGACACTGAGATTATGTGGCAGAACAGGACAAACTGTATCGTGTTGCCAGGTAATCACATTAGTGTCACACGGTGGGGCACAGTAAAAAAAAAAAAAAGCCACATAATGGGTGAACACAGGCCATATTTCACATGGTGACAGATTTATATTCACTAGTCTGCTTTATGGCTCGTCCTGTTTCATATGAAGTGGCTTTGGTTGGTGAACATGGCGCTTTAATAATGTTTTGGGAAGAGCAAACCTGCAACTCATTAGTGGCAAGTCATGTCATAGAAGTGTTAGTATTGTACTTGTGCAATTAGAGGGTTTGTTGCTGTTTTCTTCTTTGCAGGAACTCTAATAAAACATTAGAATAATGTTTACAGGTCGATATTAGACTGATTTTTACCCACATTTCTTGATGACAAACCACCATGAACCACAACGACAACAGCTCCTTTACCTGTCACCTGCATTGTACACGTATTAATCTATTACGTTAATGTCGCATGTTTTACAGAAAGCATTAGCTCTTTGTTCACAGTTCGATCAAGCTATAGTTGTATTTCACTGCGACACATTCGCTCAATATGTTAGCCTAGCTAGCTACTGGTACTGTGAAAAATACACACTCACCCGAGATTCATGCTGGCAGGAGATATTGATAAAATGGCGGCACGTTAACCGTCAACTCCATGAAAAACAGAAACAGACGGTTAGTAACTAATGTCTGATTTAATAAAAGCGTTTCTGCTCAGCTCAGCTCAGCACTGCCAGTCACACGCCAGTTCCTGGTTGCTTAATTGTGTACGTTGGTTGCTAAACACGACCAAGAACGGCTTCACCGATTGGTTGATTCTTTTGACTGTGGCTTTAACGACCAATCAAACGTCTTCATTTGGACGGCACGTTAGAAGATGTTGCATTCACGGTGACTGGGAATTTATTCAAAAGGACGATAAATTAGATTACTGACGTTACCACTCGTTACTACCAGTGATGCGATGTAACGTGGTACATTTACTAAAATACTGGACCTAAATACAATGTTGAGGTACTTATATTTCCCTTTTCTGCTTCTTTATACTGCTATAAATTTGCACAGGAAACCTAGAAAGTCAGGGGAAATTTGGGGACATTTACATTCATGTATGTGAAATTTACCATGCATAATTAATAATGTTGTTAATTTAATAAAAAGTATAATTTTCCAGTCGAGTCGAGAAATGTTTTTTTTTTTTTAAAGATTCTATATCGAGTTACATTTTGATGAGTACTTTGTTTAATAATTATTCCACCTCTGATGTTGATATGAAAACAGTGTCTGAATTGAATTTGGCCTCAGTGTTGTGTTCAGGGTCTGTAGTTCCAGCAGCGGACTGTAGGTGGCGCCAAAGTGACGCAGTCACGCAAACGAACTGTAAAATCCAAACAGGCTGCGTTAGCTTCACTGTAATGACGTTAGCCTCCTGAATGTTTTTTCCGCTGTTAATGAGTTTGGATACCGGGGACCGACATCCATGAACCTCTGCGGTATTTGAAGCATTCCCACGGTGGCCTCCGCGAAGTCAGCTCGGTGTCCTCACGGTGATCCTAACGGTATGTTTTTATTGTGACAGCTCGCTGCCTCAAACCGGAGAGACTGCGTAACGTCAAACCGTGATGTTAGCTGTTTAGCTAGCGTTAGCATGCGAGGCTACTTAAACGGCAGCTAGTGTCGAACAAACGTCAGCGTTTTCCACCAGTGTCCGGGACACAGGGCAGCAGTTAGAGAAGACCGTTGACGCGAGATGACATGAAGCGGTGCGGAGCTTTACTTTCATTCTAAGCTGAGTTAAAACGAGTAAGCTGACTTAGCTAGCTAGCGTGTTGTCAGGCTAAGGTCAAGAAGCTGGCCAGTCTGACAGCTAACGCTAACAAATGTGGTACCCAAGAGTCTATAAACGCGCTATGTGGCAGCCAGCCATACTGCTACCAGTTAATAGCAGCACTGGCTAACGTTATAATGAGGTTATCATTGGAAGCTGGGCTGGTGTCGTTTTCAAGATCAAGAGGTGGGTCTGTAAAAGTTTCATTAGCCTGAAGCTAGCTCGGTGTAAAATTAATTAATCTCTCAATGGAGGATGATGTATCTTTGGATTCGGATGGGCTGCTGAAGGTAATGTTGACTGGCAGGTTATCTTGTAGTAATTAGGGTGTTATTACTACACGACATGTTGACGGTGCAGGTTTGGTGGCTTTGATTGGGTTTAATTAGGAAGCTCCAGCTGCACTGGGTGTGATGATGACCATGCTGCTAGTCGTGTTTATTTGTTGTCAAACAACTGCTGCAGGACTGCCTTATCATTCTGCTTTGCAAATTGCCTTACTATCAGTAAATAAACAGGCTGCCATTCATCAGATAGCTAATCTCCGGTTTTACAGATTCGTGACTGACGTGTTTTGGCCTGTTTGTGTTCTGCTAAATATCCTGCCGAGAACATTTACAGTAGATCGGTGCTGTTCATATTTGAGCAGAGAGAAAAAAAAGGGGTCGCTTCCTGTCTGTCCGTCTTGGTTTTCTCTCATAATTTCATCAGTGGATCGCAAAGGACATCTTCCAGATCTTCTATCCTGAGAGGTTTGGGATTGTAATCACTGGAAATTTCTAGGAAAATGTAGTTTGTTTTGCAGTAATCTGTGTGGTAGCCACTGAATTATTTATAATGGTAAATTAGCCACAGTTTGTGCATCTTTGCTCGTCTAATCCTTAAAGCTCCTTTTATCCACTGCAAAATATTTAAACAGTTTCCTAAATTGCAGCTAGAATATAATGCCTGTATAACATGACACTACTCAATTTGTGGGATTATGTCGACCAAAAGCGTAATTACCAGTAACATTTGTCTATGTCAATTTGACCTTCTTGTGTTTTATATTATTACACAATTTTAAGGCATGTTAAATTTATTTCATCAAGCTGCCTGAACAGGTAAATACATTGCAGAATATAGATGTTACCTTCAGAACAGTGTTATTTGTTCTTAAACAGCTTTCCAGAGTTTCAAGGATTGCCAATTATTCAGTAACGAACGAAACACAACGAGCTCCCACAGCCACAAATCAAATCATTGCGACAATTTCAGTTTGTGTGTAAGTGTGTAAATACTAAAATAATGATGTTTGATAAACTGAAAGTCAACAGTTCTCTGTAGCAAATATTTTAACGTTAAATCTGGTTAAATAATTTGCTTTTGTGACGATGATGTGTGTGGAACTAATGGTTAAGATCCCAGTTTGTGTGAATGTTGGCCGGACAGGGTTTAACCAGTGGCAGAGATCTGTGACGAGCGAGCCAAATGAGGGTTTAACTGAAGTTCATTATCCCGTAAAGGCGACGTAAACAACTCTGGTGTCGGCGTGTGAAAGTCTTATCAAGCATAGACTTGGGGAAAAAACTCAGTGGACATGTTGCAGATGTACATGTTGCAAATTTGACATCGTTGACTTTAGTTGTCAGCGGCGCTTGTTATGTATCAGTTGCTTTTTTTTTTTTTTTTTTACTCTTTTGTGGAAAGTTACAGGCGCCATCGTGAACCAGGTGTCAGAGCTGTGAATAGATGTGGTAACAGAAAAACATATCTGCTGAGAAAATGAAGGCAGTTATGTTGAAACTTAAGTTGAACCAACAGATACAGCGACATGTCGATACCTACTTTCACAGACACGTCTGAATCTATTTATACATATACTTTAATGTGTCATAAGCTGCATTCTTGAGCTTTTTTGACTCTCACATACGCGTTTGAAATATGTCTGTTTAGAATTTGCTGTCATCTTTGATAGCGAAGTTAATTATTCAGTCAAAAGTCCTGTAAACCTCACAGTGTGGAAACAATCGGGATCTTTCTTCTCCTTATTTGTAAGGCTTCATATAATCGTTTTAGATTCTTAAAGATGTGTTTTTACCGTTTTTATATAATAAGTGGTTGATGAAAACAGTATTTTAAGTGTCCCGGTCACATCTAGGCAATACATTCTCCTTTAGATGAAGTCAATTTTTGTGTGGATCGAGTGTGTTAGACTGGTGCGATGGACCAGAACTCAAAATTTTAATTTCCTATTCAAGAGATCAACCTCGACCGCTCCTATCGCTTTATCACCTCAGCAAAGTGTAGATGGGGGAGAAGAAAAAAAAAACTCCTTCTCAAACTCAACTTTTTTCTCCTGCATCGCTGCCTCTCCTTTGTAGTATGTAAACAAACCGCAGCCAGCGTGACGTCTGTTTCTATAAGATGAGTGTGCACTGTCGCCAAACTATAAATACAAAATTGTGTGTTGCAAAGATCTTCCTGAAGTGTAATTTAAATCGAAGTCTATAATTTGATAATTCAGCCTTTTCAAGGCAACCAACCAACATCTGGAGCTCTTATGCTCAAAACATGGAGTCGTCCATTCAAAGCAATGACACAGGACCTATGTGCCTTTTTTGTTTGGATGAGGTTACATGAAGAAGGACAGGCAGCTGGTTCACTTGGGGCTTAAATCAGCCTTTTCGGTCCCACAAATATAGTAAATTCCACAAAAGATGACATTCACACAACCGTAGTACGGGATTGTAATACAACCACGGCTCCGTACTAATTAACGCAATTTCCTTTTTGCGTAAAACGGATTGATCAAAGCTGTCAGTTTCATTAGCAGGAGCAGTTTGTTTCGTTCATATTCCATCAGTGCAGACCTGAGCATGAGCGTGAGGTGACTTGATGAATAGAAAGTCTTTATTGGAGAAGTCAGGTGACAGTATCAGACACACGATGACTGTTGCCACCATGAAGTAATGACAGGGAGTAATCAGCTTTCTAATTGAAAAAGGGGAGAAGACTGCATGCTGGAAATGAATCTAATGACCTTCACACACATCGGTTACACAGACCAATCAGGAGAAATGCTGCTGCTTGTCGCGATCCATCTCCTTCCACAGCTGCTGAAGCTTGTTAGCATGTTGAACATGTCGAACGTTTCTACACTCAGTGGCCGCGTTATGAAGTACACCTGTAATACCGATAGCCATAAATTCGACCTTTAGAAAGAGAATAATGTTCGGTTTAAGTTCAACTTTATTCACTTCTGAAGGGCAATTGGTTTTGCAGCATAAAATGCAACATAAAAAGAAGCAAACAACATGAAATATGGATAACAAAGGCTCAGCGGGACGGCATCAACGAACAAGCATAACCACCAGGACAGCAATAAAACAATGCAATGATGGATATCCTGCCCTCCCGCTAAATAAAGTATGACCACCAGAGCTCAACAATATAAAAATCTGTCTAAACCATCTTACAGGTGGAAACAGTATTACAAACACAAACGGGGTACAGATTCCACGGTTTGGACCAAAAACATCATACTTGAGTACATGAGAAGTGAAGGTCTTAACAGCTGACTGACACGCGGGGGGTTTTGATTGCCGCAGTCACGCCACAGTCTTCAGTTATGTGGCGAGGAAGGCGCCCGGATGATGATGATGATGGACACGCGTGGTCTCGGTGGTTGTTTTGTCCGATGTGAGCTGTTGTCTCGTTCAGCAGTTGTTGATAGGACGGATTGTTCTCCTCCTTGCTGTGTGTGTGTGTGTGTGTTTGTGTGTGTGTGTGCGTGTGCACGTGTGTCGCTCAGCAGCTGCTGAGGTCTGTCAGGGGACACGGTCAGCAGCTGTGTAAGTGTTCCTGTGTTTTTCCCAGTTGTAGTTTGTGATGTTGGAGACTGACAGATGTGTCTGGGGTTTCTCTCCCACAGCGCTGCACGACACAGAGAAAGAGCTGGATCTGTTTTTCCTACACGGTTTCCTCCGTTCCTTCCCTTCCTCCTCCAATAACTCATAGTTATTTTAATTGCTTCCTCTGTCCTTTATAGTATCTCCTTTCGTTCAATAGTCATTCTTTTACTTCACTGCCTCTTTATTGTCTTTAATTAATTATTTTACCTCCTTCACTTGTAATTGTCTCTCCTTCACTCTCTTTCTTCCTCTGACTCCTGCTGCTAATTTTCCTCCCTTCTTAATTACTTCCTCCTGTCATTTCCTTCTGTCCTCTCGTCATTCCTTTCTTCCCTTCGTCCTCCTTTCCTTGACCACCTCCTCTTTTGTTCCCTAATCTTCACGGAATAGTCGAACTGGCACTCGCATTGAATGCATCACCTTTATATTGCCTTAGCGATGATCTATTTAAGCTTGAGTCCAGGTCCCCTTTTTCTACACTTATTGTTTTTACTGTGTTTATGCGTTTTAGGGCTGCGCAATTAATTGCAAAATAATTGAAATCGCAATATGACTAAGTGCAATATCCAAGTGTGTGTGTGTGTGTGTGTGTGTGTGTGTGTGTCAGTGTCAGCAGTAGCTACGTCGAGCCCTTATTTAGCATCATTTAGCCTGGTTATGTTATGTTATGCTTCACTAATGCAACGACTCAGCAAAATCCCACACAAGCAGCAGTAGAGTTCATGTGGATGATGATGATGATGATGATGAAGACGACATCTTGGCTCTCTGTGTATTGAATTCTGGCATCTTGTTCAAGCTTAGATTTATAACAATACCACTAAGAAAGTGAAGATTCTAACTAACAAAATATCCAGAAGTCCAAAAGTCTGACACCAATAGTCAAAATGCATCTTTTTTGCATTTGTTTTGAAAGTAACACAGTTTTTTTTCATCACAAACAATAATATTTGAGTGAAAAGTTGAATCTCGACCCATGAATTTCAGAATATTTTAGCATTTGCACAGCGTGCACTCAAGCTCACATGGGCTCCACAAGTTTCTGCAGAAACCCGATGACTCATGTTATCCCAGCATGATTCGACAGTCTTCCACAAAGCTTCTTGTGATGTCACAAAATGCTTGGCTTTTTAAGTCTCAAGTCTCAAGTTGATCTGTCAAAGCTTTTGGGGCGTGTTTGGACTCATTATCCTGCTGCAGTATGAATCCTTCTCCACAAAGATCAAACCGGAGGGTGGAGCGTGTCTCTAAAGAACGGAGCGGTGCTTCTCCTTGGTCAGGGTGGAGCCACTTCTATGTAGGTGTCCAACACCATGTCTCACGTTTGGATGGAAAGGCTGTGGTATCATTCTCTCTCTCTGTTCGTCTCCTTATGTTCATCTTTCTGTCACTGCCATAAATCTCCAACTTGGATTAACCAGGAAATCCACTGTGAAACTCTGGTATTTCTTAGCCCACCTCGAATGTGAGTAGTTTAGTGCTACTCGTCCCCTGAAACCGCTACGAGACAGCCGTCTTTTCACGCTGCTTTTGCTGATGTGAGTCTTGCACCATTTATGTGGCAAATTCTGTATCTGTGATGAAGTTGCTTTTCCATTTCTCAGGGATCTAAGCTTAATGTATTGATCTTCTGATGGTGTGGTCACTTTGGCTGTGCCTGATCGTGCACTGGATACAACTGATCCAGTTTCTGTAAAGTGTTTAGAGTGACCTGAATTGCCCCCTCAGAAACATTTTGTCTAACCATAACTTGAAGCTGAGAGATTCCCTCTTTACTTAGAAAGACAATTTGACTTCTTACATGTTCACATACATTGTCATTATTTCCAGGTTAACGTGACAGTTTTATATTTTCAATATAATCTGTATATTAACCACTGAAGTTTCAGTTTTCCTCACTTGATTGTGACACGTGTCAACGTAAAAGGAAGCTTTTTCTCTTGTCCATCATTATCATCACAGTCCATTTATGTCGGTCTTGTGTGTTTCCTATCTGGATCTATCCATCTATATTCTGCTGCCTACCTGCCGGGTCGCGCCGGGCCAACGTAAAACTCGCTTCACTGCTGTAGCTTAATGTTATCCTTTCCGCCTTATCTAACCATCACTCGTGAAAAATACCAGATCTTTCCTCCATTTGGGATCCACATGCTGAAATGAGTTTCCATCAGCAAAGCTCCTACAAGGTCGATGTATATGCTGCAGCTCAATGTGGTTCTTTCCCTCCGTTTGTGACATTTTAATCCTGTCAACTTCGTTGAGGAAACAGCAGGCACTGAGCCCTCTGATCTGATGTGAATTTGGTTATGCGGTGCAGACCGGCTCAGCTGAATGTTGTCACAAAGCGATGCAGGGTGAATTACTGCCCAAGAGGCATTTGCATCATATTTTATCGAGGTCAGATGAGGCCACATGAAAACGTCCACATGTCGAAAGAAAAGATTCGGTCAATATTTATTCCGACATTGTGCTCATGTTAGCTGTTTGCTTTTTGAGGGGGCTTTTGTCCAAATCGTTGTGACAGATTTATTTGTCACTTTGGCATCAGTTTCAGTCGACCCAGAGGATGTGGTGCTTGGTTGCTAGGTGCGGTTAATGTTTGTCATGTCAACAGAAGAAATATGTTGATTTGAGAGTTGCTATTTCTGTAAATCGATTGAGAAAAGCAGCCCACGCAGATACATTCATAACATCCGCGCCTGTCACCAGTTTCATGGTTTTTTTTTTTCTGTTGTAATCTTTCTGGTTGTGTCACAGGCAGAAATGATATCATCATCATCATGATTCCCACCAACACAGCTCTGATTGGTTTGTTCTTTTTCCAGTTGGGAAACAGTTCTAGAGATTAATCCGAATATAATCTGATTACCTCAGGTGATTTACAGGTGTATTTGTTGTTCTGTAAGCAAGTTTGGTCAACGCTCGCCTGAAATACATCACATATCGAGCAGGTGAGAGAAACGTTTTGCAGTCTGTAGCTGCAGCTGTGTTGCAGTTGATGGAGCAGAGTATTGCTGAAACAGTTGGCTTATTAATAGTTTTTGATTCTAATTACCCTCATTACTTTAAGGATTAAACTATTAATTGAGTTCTTTGTTTCAGTTATTTGTCATTTTTTTTAAGTCTTTGTTTTTCCTTTTGGCATTTTGTCTTTACTGGACAGTTTGAGCAGGAGCAGGAAACTTAAGGGGGGTAAAAAATGAAACGTGACTGTTGTCTGGTTAAAGCGCTCGCAGACTTCCCACTAAATCGCTCATTCATGTCATATCGATGCGCGTACCGTGACATTTCTGAACAAATTGTCCCTGAAGTTCTCAGTTTAATGTATTTGCAGAAAAAAACGTAATTATTTCAGTGTGAATTTTTTAAATCTGCATTTGTTTGTTGTAATCCTTGACACCAAAAGGACGGCGCAGGTTTGAGATTTCACATTGTTTTCATTCATTCATTTAGTCTGTAATGGAGACTTGAAAGCAAATAGAAATGGTGCCAGGCTGCCAGCCTGACTGGACCACCGGCCAGTCTACATTTTCCTTCCCGGCACCGGACAAAATAGCACAGTGAGGTTTTTCGGAAACGTTGATGGGGTCATAACATTGTACAACCAACATTCACTTGATGATGCATTAAAGAAAATGTGTCTTTTGGGAACTTAAATGAGCAAACAAGACTAGTTGTTTTCATCCCAAGAAGGAAAGCTGTGTGGAAGAAATAGTACATTTTCATTTCAGCTCAACTAAAACATCAATTATTTAACTTTTGAATTTTTGAAAGTTTGTGAAATCTTGCAGAATGTTATGTTAAGTCTTCTAAAAAAAAACAAAAAAACAGGCTGTTTAGTATTTGCTTCTCTTTTCCTTTAAA
>OMLP01009092.1:1888-14872 GCA_900302685.1 Spondyliosoma cantharus | reverse complement strand
TGCGCATGTTTTTTTTTTTTTGTGTGAGGTCTGCGTGTGTACAATCACGTCCAGCGCAAACATGTGTTGCTCTGTTTTCTCTCTTAATCAGACGCTGGACAAAACAGACATATTGCAAGAAGCCGTCAAGAAACAAGGTGACTAATAGGATCGAGTTGAAAGACGTTTCTTATGACTCATAAACTCCATTCTCTAATATTTTGTTCAAAAACAAATGGGCCCGGGCCAACGTAATTGAGTTGTCTGAGGAAATCGCATCGAAAATGACTGACTGGGGGGAGGGGGGGGAATGGATGTCTGCGCTCTTTTTTTTTTCTTCAAATGGGAGCAATCTTTGTCTCATATGTAAAGCATTAGTGGGGAATAGCAAAGTCGTTAAACAATGAAACCAAACTTCTCTTCAGGCCAACCAGTGTGTTTACTTCAGCAAGAGAAAGGCCATGTGCACGTCGCGTGTGTGTGCAGTTATGCTGAACCTGTCCTATGTCTTGGGTCCAGGTTTAGGTAAATATTGCCCAGCAGCGAGTATGATGACACGGTCTTGGCGTTTCGTGAGGCACTAAAAGAGAGCAGAGCATTTGGATTTCCGAGCTGCGCAGCCCTCCAGGCACTTTCTTTAAGTTAGCTCAACAGCTGGAACCCTGTGAGCTTTTAAGAAGTCCGATTTTGACCGGCCGCAGACGAGTAGCCCACCCTGGAGCGTTCAAGAGAGGGTCAACTTTCTTGAAATTTCCAGCTTATCCAAAGGTATCAAACAGTTTGTGTTACCTATCGCTCAACAATGACTTCCTGCTCTCTTACAGTCACTGTTTTTCCTCCAATTCCCAGATGCCACACCACAACCGCATCACCCAGGGACAAACAGTATCCTGCAGCCCCCGTGCCTGTAAAGCAAATGTCTAAACCTGAGCCGTCGCTTTAACAAGCCCTTCCCCGCGCCACCGTCGCCGCAACATAGCAGTCGACGGGCGTTCCTGAGCGTTCCCTCCTGCTAATGAAAAATCTGCACCCTTCATTTTCGCTGGAATTTCATTCCCATGATTGTTAGAAGGGACTGTAAAAGGTTGCGCGAGGACACTGCGTTTGGGGTTTTAGCGTCGCTGCAGACAGCCACAGAGATGGAGAGCCAAACTCCCCCGACATCGGAGAAAGCACACACGGGGTTTTAACCGTTCTGCTTCATCACCTCCAGCCTTGCCAAAGCCCTCCATGGACTTTCCAAAGATTTGGACCCATAAGCGACTAATTATTACACCGACGCTTCGCTCTGTTCCTCCCTTGTTTTCCAAGACTGTTCCCATGCAGCGTGACCCATGCTGACGGTACCAGCTTTGCGAGGAGGTGGGCTAACGTGGGCTTGATTATGAGACGTCTTGTAGGGAGAGACAGGCTTCACACTTCACAATTTCCCTGCTGACGGTTCTTAGACAGAAAGGAGGAATGTGTGCGCACGTGGCGTGAGGGAGATGAGGACATGATAACCCAGAAGTACGAACCGAAGAATGAGATTTTAGGCTTAAGTGCGTCAAAGCGATCCAACAAAATCCTCACATTCTTGTCTGGCCACAACTCCCCGCTGTGCTATCTCTCCCTGGGCCTTTATCTCGCTTCATCGGCCAGTCCCCTTTTTTCCTTTATTGATATTCCTCGTCCTCCGTCCTCCACTCGTTCCCCCCTCGCTGCAGTGATTTGCTGTAACACCTCCAGATCCAGGTAATCAAGGCTCCAACGCAGCCCAGCCAAAACAAATGCAATGTTTCCCGTCTAAGTTTTTTTATTAAACGGCGATCCTGTGCTACGTCGTCCACATTTCAAAAAAGCTGTTTTTAAAAAGCTCTTGATATTATCCATCTCCCCTTCATCTCCCATTTGTTCTTACTCTCCACCTCATTGCCATTTTTCCAGACGTGTGAAGCCATACTCTGCACTCCGTCTCCATCTACTCTATTGGCCCCTGATTAAAAAAAAAATAAAAAAAAAAATGCACGCCATTCCCTTATAATCGCAGCGCCGTAATTACATGCCAATTACACGGTTTTCATGTGTTGTTCGTGTTCTCCCAAAAAAATATATTAGCTCAGCGTTTACAGCTGCGATGCTCGGTGTGCGGATGGGTTAGTGACAGCAGGAAGGAGGTCGGCAACAGCAACATCAAAAGCCGAACAACGTGCAGATGAAAGTGTCTCTGCGCCTTGTGAAGTTCGGCGTGTGAGTCTTTCCATCCACAGATTTGAGTGTTTCCAGTGGATGTGAGGCAGCCACTGTCCAGATGCTCCGTTCAGAACACACAAAACAGTGTTTTCTGAGGTCTCAGGCAGGTGGTGGAGTTTCGGTACAACGCTCAAGAGGACCTCCAGGATCCTACCCCCTTAGACTAGGCACCAGTTCCTTCCCTCGGCAACCTAGGACCCCAGGATCTGGAAATGCACCACTGTGTAGAAAAACTCTCTTTCCAAAGCCCTGTGCCTAAAACATCTAAAACTAAGATTTTTTGAAAACAAGAGCGGCGCCAAAGACTCAATAAATCGCTAATAAATCACCTTTGACTATTTTCTTATTCTTTTTTTCTTTGTTTTTTCTACTTTTTTTTTTGCTTTAATACTTGCTACTGAACACGCAGTCCACTTTGCTGTTGCCTTTGGGCTCCACTGACAGTGGGGTTTCACAGGCCGCCAAAGGGGAAAGCGAAGAAGTTTGATGGTTTCTGGCGACGTACTGGAAGTCCAAAAATACTAGCTCACTTAACATCACCGCAGCACAATGTAGGAAAAAAAATGGGAAAAAAACAAACTTTGAGTAGTTTTAACAAAAACTTGATGAAAATGAGGGAAAACAAGCGGGGGCTGACAAATTAGAGAGGGAATGAGGTTACACCTGTTAACGACTGCGGAGGAGAGCGGTCGACTATCATTGTTACCATCTGGTCCTGTTGTTAGCAACATGCAACAATAAACACGGCCATGTTGCACAAACCGAGGGCTGGGCTGAATTAGGCAGACAAATAAACACAAGCACACACATACACATTTAATACAACATTTACGTTTCAGGCTTTTAGTTGGTGGTCTTGTCCAAAGTGACTCCAAGTAGGTGTCAATTCTTACGTCACCGAATATCACACGTTGCCAGAAATAAGTGTTCGGTAAGTCTTAGTTACGGCGTAACACGTATTGGAAACCAGAAAATTGTTATTTGTATTGTCTGTTTGAGTAAATGTTAAAACAAACAAGATACGGCGTGCTGAAATGAAAAAAAGAGGCTTGATTTTACTTCCCGCTTACAGTTTATGCTGGAAGTAGAACTGGAAGACGTTTTGCCTCCAGTATCAACTCCAACCACCAGAAGCATGGTTCATTCAGATATATGAAAGAAGTATCAATCTTCTCATCCCACTTCAAGCAGGAAGGCAGATAAGTATTTCTCGAAAATGTAAATGTGAAAGCTTGTTCTTGATCTTGGGAATAGTAGTTTGACAAGATTATCTTAAATCAGGGTCCACCTGCTAGCTTTTTCTCAGACCTTACTAGCTACTACTAACTGTTAAAACAAAACCAAAGTTCCATACGTCGATCACACAAAGACAACCGAGCCGAGATCTATAGATAGATAGATAGATAGATAGATAGATAGATAGATAGCTTAATGAATGGTTAACAAATCATTGTCTTCACATTTATATATAGATCAGTTATAATCTATTAATCATAACAACTTGTGAGTTACCAGGTTGTGAAAACAAACATTTTTCAAGTTATTATTTCTAATACACGATCAAGTTTGACGTTATAAATGGTTATTTATAGTAGCTCATTTACAAAGTGTAAAACAGCAAGTTTCTAATAGTACTCATGACACGTTACATTTTCGGCATTTTTTCAGCTTTATCACTGCTGATGGCAGAAATACTGTCGTTATCATTGCAGATGAGAGTGAGTGGTTTGGAATCAAGACCAGCGGACTCTGAGACCATCTAACCTGACTGGCTGGACCGCCCCAGGGAAAAAGAGCCTTGTTAATCTAGCTCGGTTTAAGGCTGCTCCTGGCTAATGTCTGGTCTCAGGAAAAGGAAATAGACAAAATGGGACTCAGGCTGGCAAAACAACATGAAATCTGAGACTGTTATGTCCACAGAGACCCGTCTCCACCACAACATCTCCGATTAAGCTGTCGCACTTGACAGGCGGACCGTTTTTTTCTGAGCTGGCAAGACTACAGCCGGACGAGGAGGAGGTGGACTCTGTGTTTATAACATCGACGTGTGGCGCTCACACAGTCAAAGCTGTTGGGCCGTGTTTCCAAGATGTCGAGCTTCTGATATGAAGATGGCGACCGCATCAACATCACCATCTTGTTAGCGCGTTTACACCCTGACACAGATGCACTACATGTTGTTTGTGTAGAAATAACTGTATATATGATTTTTAATTTCTGTATGCAACCCTGCGTTACCTATAAATGACCTTGTACCGTACTCATGGTAATAAAGTCATCTAAAGGGAGTTTCTCACTCAAGTCGTCAGAAAAAAATAGCAAGTCATCAATGATTATAAATATTACAATGCCATTGGTAAAATCCAATAAGCCTGCAGTTGTAAATGCTAGTATATATGCATAAAGAATCCATTACTCCAGTGGGTAGAAGGTGAAATGTGTTCACTTTGAATGAGAGGATTATTCCACGACGACCGGAGAAGCAGTTGGAAACACACACACAAACACACACACGCACGCACGCGCACGCACACACACACACACACACACACACACAAATCCAAACTCAATTGTTGTGGCAAGGAAATGAGCTAAGCTGATTTCCTCATAAGCACCTGATGAGAACCAGAGTGGCGTCGCAGACTCGCCTGCCGCTGACCTGTGCAACCGCGGTACGGGTCAGAATGAGAACAGATCATTGTGTCATCATGCAGCTTCTTTGATTTGTCAGGCAGCCGGTCGAGAAGTGAGGGATGAGTCAAGACTTACTGTCACCACAGGCGAGTCACAGTGCTGCACCGGGCAGAAAAAAAAATGCACAGTCCTTCGGCCACACTTTACCTCCAGCAGAGCCTGTGTCGTGAAGCCTACTGAAGCCTACCACATCCAGCCTAGTCACATCCAAATGAATGCAGACATGTGACTGCGCGGACACGTTTCTTTTAGCCTCTTCGGTTCCAACCAAAATGGAGATGACGAATGCTTCAGGCGACATCTAGTGATGCTATCTTCGATTTGTCACCAACCCAAACCACAGTCTTGAGCATGAGGTAAAACACAGAGCGATCACTCATGCTTCTGGGCTCCCAGGTCTATCTTTTATACATTTCTCTAATGATCTGCGCTTTTTATAATGTCAAGAAGAGTCTGTAAATGAAGTTAGAGGTGCCTTGGCACTCGGCTGCCTTGAACTCTGCCAACTCCACTTTTATATTACCCCTCCCAGCCATCCCTCTCCCTGCCTCGCTCTCGTCCTGTCTCTACGGGTGGTGAAAAAGTCTGCGCCTGAGGCTCCAAAGAACCGAACTGTCAATTCCACTCGGCTGGCCAAAGACATCATACACGGCGTGAATTTAATGCCTTCTCCGTTCGCCCTGACAACACTTTCATCACTTGAAAAAATATTGAAAAATTAGCTCTTTCGCCATTAAATTGAACATACGCGCCGTGACAAAGCCAGACAGATACTAAGCGGCTGCCCAAAAGTGACTCTCCCATCCGCTGCATTTCTTCGTCTGTGTTGCTTCTTCTTTTTTTTTTCCACGTCTGCCCGGCAGATGACACACTGGTGTGTCTGTGGCCAGCAATGAGGATTATGCTCTGTGTCTTCTCCCTGCTGGATGGGGAAATAATAACAGTGTTTTGGGTTTTTTAAGCGCTGCCAGGTTGTCATTGTGTTTACGAGTGCCAGTAAACAGAGTGTAATCAGGGCCCCCCGTAAATTAGCCAAAATGGGATGAGCGTCTCGACGAAGACATAAATACATTGTCACGAGTGTCTTCTGTGTGTGTTCGTGTGTGTGTGACTGCCAGGGTGTCACAGACAAACAGAAAGGGAACCAACAGGCCCGTCATGAAGAATTGGGATTTGGCGTGACAACGGATGATCGCAGCAAAATGATCGTCGCAGAAGATTGAGAGGGAAGATGATGATGGCATCGGAGGGGCTCGTATGTGAAACGCTGACTTCATAACAGCAGGGACACATCAATGGAGAGGAACGGCACCCCTGATGATGAACAGATGAGCCTCTTATCGCTGCTTTGATACGACAGGTACAGGCGAGACAAAACAAGCGGCTCCTCCCGCTTCATCTCAGGTCTCTCGGTAAGGTCCTCGGGGATGAACGAATGCAGTGCGCTGAACACACACACACACACATTAGGGCAAAAAAAACACACGCAAAAATGCCCCAAAAATATCCTTTTTTTCTGGAGCTGGAGGCCAAATGATATGTTTGCAGTGTGTGTGTGTGTGCGTGCGTGCGTGCGTGCGTGCGTGCGTGCGTGTTTGGCGTGTGTGTGTTCTCCGTCCTCGCCGGGTCACACCTCTGCTCTCTCATTAAAGCTCTCCTCCATCCCGTGGGAACACAATGGTAGCCTATTGTTCTAGACACGGCTTGCTTTTTAAAATGGAAACAATTTGTGTTTTTATGCAGACCAGGGCAGCGTGGCTCAGTTTCCCCGGCTGGGCAGGCAGCTGTGTTTTCTGAATCCGATGAGCCGATCGTGTGTGTGTGTTTGTGTGTGTGACCTCAGCGCGCTGATGATTTAAAAACGATCAGGTTGAGAGGGGCTGATTATTCCGCTCTCTTCCAGCTCTGTGTTAGGGAGTATAAATAGCGTCCGTGCTGGTGTTTTGTCTGTTAACACTTCTCCGCAGGCTTGACGGCTAGAATGAACGCTGTCTCAGTCTCGCCTCGCACCCAGCCTCTGTTTAGTGGTCGGAAGCCAATATCCCAGCATCCCAATGATAGAGCTTCAACATCAGGGTTTTCCATCTCTCTCTCTCTCTCTCTCTCTTCCTCTGTCTTTTTATCCACCTTTCCATTCACATGAAGCTGCACCACAGCTCGGTGCCAGCATTTAACTTAACCTCTGCCAACTCCCAGTTATTCCCACCGTCAGGCCAGCCACACCCTGCAGGACACTTAAGCAGTTACACACTCACTTATTGCAATCTTCAAACCTTTTGTGTTAACCCTGCTTATCTGCAGTATACAGACATGCAATACACAGTCCTCGATCAAAGCTGACTTTAAAGGGTCAGCTCACCAAACACACACAACCCACACGTTTCTCAACACACCTCTAAAAGCAATTCAGACAGCACATTTACACTTCCACCCGTTCCGTTTGCGGTGCTCGCAGCATTAAAAAAATGCCATTTGGAAAAAAGTAAAAAGTAGTCCTGCGTCCTGAGTCGCTGACGCATTAATATCTGAAAGTACACAGTGAACTCACTATCTAAGCATCCAGGGGACACGCCATACTTTGTCCCTGATAACGCTATAACACACGACAACAGACAACAAATCCGTACTGCAAATATTTATAAAAAGCTGGTCACTGTTTTTCGACCATCTGCGCCTCTCAGTCCTTGTGACACGATACTTTCTGCTGCAGCAAGAACAATCCTTGAAACAGATTTCAACAGTCAAAGCAACAAACTCTGTATTGGTGAATGACATTGTCAAGAACAATCAGCTCTGATGGATTCTGTATTCTCCCCCGTGACAACGATGACATATGATCCTTTACCGTCCAGGGGGTGCGCCCTGTTGGAACTAGACAAATAAACCACTGTTGCGTTTATTTGAATTTGGTAGACAAGCGTGTCAGGGTGATGTGATAGGGCTGTTCAGGGACTTTGCTGTTCAATCCAAAGTCTACTCAACTATTCATCTTGTTTTCAGTTCAGCATCACGCTAAAGTTCTTTTTCAGCCCACATCAGTGTGCCAAAAAATGCCAATTTCTGCTTAAAATACATTTATTAACAAAATAAAAACTCTCTTCAAATATGTTTAAAAAAACTCTTAAATATGCCAGAATGACTCATCTGCAAGGAAAAGTTATCAGATGCGATACTTACAAGCATATAGGAACGCTTTATAACACACAACATGATGTCAAGTTTAGAACTAAATGTCGTACGATTTAATTGAAGAAAAAGTTGCCTGGAGTAATTCCTCATCCTGTAATTCCCAGTGAAGCTTACTGTTTCAGTGCCCTTATGTTATTTTGGGACAAGAGACATTTATTGTTAAATTGCAAAAAATGCCTGTCCACTGTGACATTTCTTGAATGTTCATCTGCACAGCAAGATAGCACAACAAAGGTTCAATTCATTTTTTTTTTTAAAACAATTATCAAATAAAGCCATTATGTTTCTCTTAAAGGTGGGGTTAATGATTCCGGAGAAAGATATCTGATTCAACAATCAACTATCTGTCTTATGACTTACATCTGCCATTGTTTTTATTTTTTTTTATTTTGTTCAAATAAATTCTTGAAGAAGAACCTTTGGACAGGTTTGGGAAGCGCTGGTTCTCTGGTTCAACTCCAGTCTCTCTAGTGTTTCTCTACCAGAGAAAACAGCTGGCAGTGTCTAATCCAGCATTACTGTTTCTGGAAAGACATCTTGCTGTTGAATTTTTTAAACTTCCAAATCCTCCGAGGAGAACAAATGAAATTCTAATCACCTGTATTGCACAAGCAGACATTTGAGGAGGAGATATTCAAAGGGAGACTGTCTACATGGCCAGACAACACTTGGGGCAAGTGCAAAAATATGAACAAAAATATGAAAACTATGAATGTGAACTTACTAACCCAGTCCCTAAATCCAAGTCCTGTATTTTTGTCATCACCGTGATGAAGTGAGACCTTGTCAACTGTCGTCTTCTCTTTATCTCTGTGAGAAGAAATGCAAGAATACGTAGAAATGCCTGAGTTCTTCCAACTACACCCTTCTGTCTGTTTAGTGACCACGCTGTCTTTCTCCTCCCAAAAGGCCACTGCTGGAGAAACTCAACTCTACATCTGGATGGAACAAGTGCCTCCTTCTCCTCCTCTCATCCCCTCCACACTGATTTCTCAAGTCCAACCTGAACCCAGTGAGTCTTGGCAAATGTTGCTGCCTTGGAACAACATCCTGAACCCTCCACCCCTCTCACTGTCTTCCCTTTCTCCTTTCCTATGAAACTGTGGAAAGCGCGAATCGTAGCCAGTTCATCCACATCTCCGGATTCCTCCGATGAGGACTTCTCATCCATAACCGTCCGGGAGAGGCTCATTGTCACCGAGCGGGCCCTGGGTCGAGCATTGTCTTTCCTGTTGCTCTGTGGCCTGCAGTAAATTACGCCGCCGCTCATCAGTCAGCGAACGTGACATCAGAGTCTTAAATCAGACACAACCACCAACCCATCCCAACAGCGCTGCTGCATAAATCATCACAGTTGGGTTTCTCTTTGGAGAGGAAACAAAAGACACATTAATGGTAAAGGAAATTCAGTTAAGTATATCTTGTTAGTCGAAAAATATGAAAACAGCCCTGACAGAAGTCTTTTTTTTTATCATGAATGACTATCAGATCGTTCTACCTCGAGACACGAAATCCAAACATTCTTCTGCATTCTTTTTCCACATTAAGATCACTTTTCTTCCATTCACCTTGACGACTCCAGAGCTCCTTAAGTGCCACTAAACTCTCCAGGATTCAATAACTGTCTGGCACTCACTGTGGCCTCATTTGAAAGGCCTTTAAGACCCAAGTGGCTGCCGTCAAACGTTGCTGTTTTCATTGGGTGTATTTCTAAGAAAACTGAGTGTTGAACAGCACCTGACTTAGAAATAAGTCACTTTTTATTTACATTGGTTGATGTGCGATGTAATAAACAGCAGTAACAGGTGAAAATAACTAATTAGGTCACTTTGGCAGTTTGAATAAATTCTGGTTGTAGCCATGGCAAATATTTGTGTTTCTCTCAAAATCAATTTAAATCCCTGTGGTAATCCATTAACTTTTCATCTGGCCCCATCACCAGGTCAAATATTTAATTGATCCTTTACTTTGGTTTATGGCCACATACTTCCAAAATTAAAGGCTATCAGCCTGTGGTGTATGTATTTATTTATTTGTGTTAATTAGCAAAGATTTAAATGGTTGGTTTTCACACACCAAACATGGTCTCATTCAGTGGTCAAGTATTTAACAACAAACATGCAACGTCCAGTTCATTTGCAAAATATAGGCATCCAAACTACTTGATTGAGTTTGGAAAAGATCATGGTATTGTTTAAAATAAGTACCTCTTTGAAACAGTCATCATTGACAATTGGGTTTACACAGGACTGAACCAGCCCCAACCTCCACGAGATAAGGATTTTCTGGCTCTTTATACTTTGTCTACTACAAGCTTTGGCATGAGGTGTGGCTGTCATCAGCCTTGACTTCGACATTCAGAACACATTAGTGTGGATCTGCATTTAGCTAGTAGCGCTGTAGCCTCACAGAGCCATTAGCATGGCTGCTAGTCTTGTTAAATTACTGAGCACAACAGTGACCGACTTCTCAGGTTGAAATTTGTGGTTTGGAGTGAAATGCTTTGATAACTATTGGATTGGTTGCCATGACATTTGGTAAACAGTCATGTTAGGCTTAATGCTGATAAGCAAATGTTAGCATGCCAACACCCTGAACTAGGAACTATCTGCTAAGCTTTATTATGGATTGCACAGCTTTTCTTGCGGAGACCTGGCATACTCTACCTACGATTGGCTGCCTTTGTTAGTTGGGTTAGTCAGATGGCCTGAGGAGTGAGACTGGTTAGGACTTGGATAAGAATATTTGCTCATCAGAGGTAGAGTAAAGTGAAGGCAACGAGTAGCTACTAGCCGGTAAGAAGTGAGCGCGGGGTGGATATTCCCAAGACAGCTGTGGGATACATGCTTAGCCAGTTCTTAGTTCTGGGTATTAGCATGCTAACATTTGCAAATCATCAATAAGTGGGACAAGTGTGCACCACCAGCATGTTAGCATTTTCACTACGAGCTTTTTAGCATTGTTGATGAGGGCGCAACAAAGAACTTCTCAAATCAATTTGGGATTTACAGGTTTTTTCTGTTCTTAGTTAAACAAGTCCCCATCCACTTCAGTTGCTGCTGCAATGCTTTTTAGCTCTAAAGCTCTAGAAAACGTATCGTGGACTACACATTTTCTCTCCACTTTCCATTGGCATAGGAGTGAGTAGGCAATGACTGACTTCTCATTTTTGAGCGAACTGTTCCGCTACCTTAATAGATGCAACCTCGAAACAAGGCTATCTAATCACTGGAAACTCGCTGGTGGCCAGTGACTTGCTTTCAGCTATTTGTACTTTTCCACATCAATAGAAGCACTGGCAAGCAATCTACATTCACCATCAGGCTACTGCACTCAGCTGTAACCAGAGTCCATAAAGGAGAAAACCTGAGAAAATGTACCACTGTCAAGCCTGTGTAAAATGTCTGACCGAGATCTCTCCGTCTCCATCTGCAGAAACGCTGGAAGTTATTTGGCGTATAATGATCTAT
This sequence comes from Spondyliosoma cantharus, assembly GCA_900302685.1. Taxonomy (NCBI): domain Eukaryota; kingdom Metazoa; phylum Chordata; class Actinopteri; order Spariformes; family Sparidae; genus Spondyliosoma; species Spondyliosoma cantharus. The sequence goes on along the minus strand of OMLP01009092.1, from coordinate 3,308 downwards.
ATGATATCGGACGGGGCCAAATCTGGTACAGAGCAAGAAGAAAAACATTGAGCCAGATTCCTGCCATTTAATATCCCATTAAAGGGTAATTTGGCATGAAACCCCTGGCATGTGCGATGGAATTCTACTGCTCCTTGTGTTCAATGAAATTCCCCACTGGCTTTGGACTGTAGGTGTGTGTACATGTGGGTGTTTGTACTGGATATGTGTGTGCATGTGCCTGTATGGAGGGCTCTGAATGGTACATGAGGGTGTGTGTGTGTGTGTGTGTGTGTGTGTGTGTGTGCGTGCAAGTGTGTGAGTCCTTTCAAGCCGGCAGAAGTGTAGTTTTCCACTGGGGTAAATCTACACTCTCCATCTCCTGCCACGTCTGACTGCCCTTTGTAGTCACAGATAACACTGTGGGCTCAACAACAGCCAACTGGCCCATTAATGGACTTTAAGCCAATGGGACGGTGGTTGCCAGGCACGCCACTTTTTCTTTGACCAATCAAAGTTGTTTCGCGGGCAGGAATTCGGCAAAAGAATGTGCCAAAAGACACAGTTTGTGCTCTTTGTTTCAAGTTCAAATTCTTTTCCTCCCTACTGAAAATATCAGACATTTTTTTGGGGAACATTCAGAGTTTAAGTCTTATTTATTCTGTCTTTTCCCCCCTTTTTTTTTGTATAATTGATATCTCTTCTGCTACTCGGATTTTCTCTCATCATGACAACACAATAAAAGTATTTGTGGCAGAGAAATGTGTTCACTACAAAAATATCTGTGGGGGAAAAAAAGAAGTACAGAGGAAATGATGCAAACCTGAGCTTCAAATTATTGCTGTCTGCCTCCCTCTTTGATTTGCTGTCTGCTCCTGCGAGATCAGATGTGGAATTAAAATTTCATTTTCTCGACTTTTCTTTCCTTTTCTTTTCTTTCCTTTCTTGTTCGACCGGGGCGATCGGATCGGAGGGCCCCAGCAGGTGTTCGATCCCGTGAGTCAACACCGCCTCGGAGAACTTTCCATGTGTGGATTCAAAAGCTCCTCTTGCATGTAACAGAGTAACACTTCTGTAAAGGTGCCAGAGCCTGAGAAATCCAAGAGGGACATGTCAGAGCCAAGAAATTATATTAACCATAGAGATAAAATAGTTACTCTCTATTAAAAACAGCAGGCCGGCCAGGTGAATTAATCCTTTTTTTGGGATTTGTCTTATTAAAGTCTGGTACGGAGGGAGTTATAAGTCTCACTTGGTCTATCTATCTCTTTCTTTCCTTCACCATCTGTGAGTCCCAGCAGGTGCCTGGACGTGAAAAAGCCTGACGGTCGTTCAGGTCACAGGGTTTCAAGTTTTTTGATCGGAGGACTGTAACCGTTGCGGCGGTTGATGCATTTCATACCCCACACACGCCCCCCCCCCCCCCCCCGCACCCCCAACC
>OMLP01009088.1:25778-42768 GCA_900302685.1 Spondyliosoma cantharus | reverse complement strand
CACATCATTCCATCCCTTCACACACACACACACACACACACACACACACACACACACACACCTCTGACATACAGGTGCACAGCTGAGGGGCTCACCTTTCGCCTCACAGTCGGCACAGTACTTGTTCTCGTCCTCCCTCAGCAGTTTAGACAGGATGGCCTGATGCTGCTCGTTCAGTTTCTGGGCTTTTTCTCTCTCCGACCGCGTTGTCATCTCGCCAAAAGTTTGGGATGCAGTCCTGCTTGTGTCGAGCTGATTAAAAAAAAACACCGAGTGCTCAGCTTGTGTTAAACAGGGTGGGACATCCCCGTGTATCCGCACTGTACCTACTGCCTGTATTCAGCTAGCTTGCAACCTGCTAACAAGGTAATATGGATCTAAGGCAGCATCATCCCTGCTGCGTTCAAGACTGTCGGAATTTGTGGTTGCAGCACAGGATTCACAATCAGCTTTACTGGCCCCAGTGTGGAATCAAGGAATTGGACTCGGGTTGTCAGTTGCTCTAAATTTACTTACACACACATGTACAGATATGGCAAGGCAAGGTGAGTTTTATTTATATAGCACAATTCAGACACAATGCAACTCAAAGTGCTTTACAGGGGCATACAATTACATTAAAAGACATTAAAAAATGCATAGGGAAAAAAAAACAGTTGTCCCATACACTAAATATTGTGTAATGACAAAAACAGTTTTTCTAGCTAAATGGTTTGACAATTTTAACAATGTCTTTAGATTTTGGCTAAGGCACAAATGATAATACAGTCTCGTCACATTTTGACATTAGAATGTTTAAGGAGGATGCCCAAACTGCAAGACTAAATCAGTAAAGATTGTGTGTTTGCATACATGAAAGACACTAGTATTACGCCTGTGTATTATGTCTGGTGTTAACCTTCCCTCTCTCTTCACAGTGCCTGCCACATCAGTGCCTGTGAATAATGCTGCTCCTTTTCAGCAGGTTAGTCCCTGCTTAACCACACAATCTGAACCTTCTTCACTGTGTGGTTGTAGAAGCCGTGCAGCAAGTTTGGTAGCATTGCTCTGGGAAAATTATATCACTGCTGGAAATCACAGCTGTACAGAACAAACACAAACATCTGTTTTGGTCTTCGTCCGGCGAGTCCAGTTCAAAACTCCACTAGAAAAATGACACATTTTAGATCAGTTTGAAACAAAGGTGTAGCCATACAGTCCTGTAGCTCTGATGCATTATTTGTTAGGATAAATAAAGTTTTAAACTGGCTGTCTGACACAGAGTTTCAGTTGTCAGGCTGAGCTCAAATACACCTTATAATTCAACTGAGATGCAGGATGATTAGATCTGCATTGAAATGTCTTAAATAAAAAATGACTAGACCTTTGTTAAAGATGTTGTCTAGGCGATAAATCTCACTGTGATTAATGTTTCCAAAAATGTTCAAACCCACCAAAACCAAAATTCCACACATTTACTCAAGGCAACAGTGCGTTTAATTCGGTCGCATGTGGCTATAACTTCTAGCTGCTCTTCTACTGAAAATCAGTGGTAGAGACCTCCCAGAGTTATCTACCTGTGCATCATGTACTCTACAGATGTCACTGCAGCCCGTTCATTTACACAACTAAAAGAGGGCGAGAAACTCTGACACCTGGTGGACAGATTTCCATCATTACAGGTTGTGTAATCGCCTGTTTTGTGTGTGTTTGTGTCTCCAATGCAACCATGTACCAGCGGCGAGGCTCCCCTGCAGACATGGCCCACAACTTGCATTGTGTTGGAATTCTGTAAGTAACACACACAGAAGCACAAATTAAACTGTTTCTATTGTTGATTTTATTTTTGCCTCTGTAGGAATGGAGAGGTGCTGCAGTTAGGCCCCTCCTCTACCTCCATGTCAGAGTGAGTGGGCTCTTAATCAGGGGTTGTGACACACTAGAGATCCCAATGACCTATTTCTATTGAGTTCTTTGCCTAAGTATTTGAAAACCATAATTATAATCAATTATCACGGTACATTAAAAATAATGACATAATTATTCCATTTTGAATTTCTGATTCTTAACAGCAAGTTCAGGCTCGCTCTGACTGAAACCATTTCTTTTTTCCGGTCCACAGAAAATCTTCTCCAGGGCTTTTTTTAATAAGTTTTGCCAGAGAACAACTCTAAATCTAAACAGAGGATTTCAAGTATTTTGTTGGCGCAAATGCACTCTGGGAGTTGTAGATCTGTTTTGGGATCTGTGAATATGTTTTATGCTCTTATTTGAATGCAGGTGAAACGTAGTTGTGTTTTCGTCCGTCCACAGTTGCCGTCAAGAGAAGACCAGGACACGTATCACCAGCAAGTGGCAGCAGAGAGATTGCTTCATGTCCAGCAGAACCTCCAGTTGTCAACTGAAGACAACAACGTATATACACTCTGCTCACATTCATCTCGTACATGACATGGAAAGTGTGATGGCCTCAGGGTTGGTCCTGCTCTGTCCTCTTTTGGTGTTCTGTGTGTTTCCTTTGTTTCAGGAGGTTGGTGGGAGGAGCTGTGTTATCAGTGATGCAACACACCTGAGCAGGCTGGGCTCAGGTGGCTATAAATCAGACCTGTAGGATCCTCTCTCTCCTGACCTGACCGGCCGATTGGTTCCACATACATACACTCACACAGACACTGCATACATACTGAGGACTGGTATACATAATTATATTGCTTATTTACTGTGGTTAATTAAAACTTTTTGCATTATTTACAGACTATGTGTGGTCTCCCTCTTTTGTCACATACTGTTGAGCCGTTGTTGTGACAAAATGGGTGCTCGTCCCTCCATTTTTTGATTTTCTTTGTCTGGTAAGTTTTCTGATGTTGAGTTAGTTTATTGTAGTCTGCTGGAACTAGTATGATTTATGTCACCTCTTTCTTATGCTAATCTGCACTACTAAAGGTTTGGGGCTTGTCTTTAAAGGAGAATAGACAGAATTAGTATTAAGTATTCAATGGAGGACTTGAGGTGGTAGTCTGGGTATTAAAACTGCTAAGTACTAGTTTTGGGAGGCCTCATAGTCTTTTGTTTATTGGTTGTGATGGAGATCAGTTTGTCTGTGTATGCATAGGTTTGTTTAGGATTTTTTGTATGGTTAACTGCTTAGTTTTGGTCAGTTGTGAATATAGTTAAGTCTGTCTTGGGTTGGGCTGGAGACAGTTTTGGAAATTGAGCGCCATGGAGACAGTGTTGATGTGCACATGATAGAATTTGAGCCTTCTCTTGTAGGATGAAGGAATGTTTCTCCTTTGGGATTAGTTTGTAAATCTTGATAGTGTTGCAGTGAAAACGGTTAAAGCGGTTGTCTCGGGGGCACATCCCTGGATTCAAGGGGTCCACTGTTTTTACAGTTGCCATGCTGGTTCTACTGGTTTTTAGTGCATACATACCCGCTGTAAGTAACTGCATGAAGACTAGGGTTGAGATTAAGTTTCTGCATAGGTAGTTGGCGAGAAAGCTCTAATTTTTTTTTTTTTCTGCCCCTCAGGAATCAAGATTGTTTTATGGCTACTATTACTGGTTTTGTTCAGTCTCTCAGATGAACTTTTTAATAGTTGCACAAAAGAGCAACTCTTGAAGCTCGATGAGCATTATGATGTTGACATTGGAGAAAAATGGTTAAAGGAGGAAATTAAAGGGTCGTTGAGAGTTGCTTTAGTTGAAAATGGTGTTTTGCAGAGTCCAAGTGGCAGTGTTGCGTTTGTGGGTTCTACTGCAGTAGTGTTGACTTTTGAGCAGCAAAAAGAGCCGATGCTGTTGCAGATAGAGGGATTAACTGGGTATGGAAAAAGAACGGCTAAGGCAGTCTTTGGAAAAGGAAAAACTGCAAGTTGCAGCAGTACCGATTGGATCTAATTAAGGCAGGTAGCCTATCAGGTGGTTCTGGGTGGCCAGATGAGTCTGCAGCATCTGGTTCACAAAGTTTGAAAAGGTTTGACATGGTGGGCAACTTGCGTCTAGTACCGAAGTTTGAGGAGAGACACCCAGACACGTTTTTTTTTTGTTTTTTTTTTGCCCTTTTTGAACGTGTCGCCAATGTGAGAGGTTGGCCTGAGGCTGACCGTGTAGTTATGTTGCAATCGGTATTGACAGGAAAGGCCCAAGAAGCGTATTCAGCGCTTTGTAAAATTGACAGCCAGAATTATGCTGCTGTTAAAAATGCAATCTTGAAAGCTTATGAGCTGGTACCAGAGGCCTATCGGCAGCGTTTCAGGTCCTGGAGGAAGTCGGATAAGCAGTCACATGGTGAGTTTGCAAAGGACTTAACTAAACACTTCAACAGGTGGTAGTCTGCATTGGAGGGTATTACTTTTAAAGATCTGTGTGACCTGATGTAACAAGAACAGTTTAAAGACTGTATTCCACCTGAGGTTGCCACTCATATTGCTGAGCGGGGTGTACAAACTGCCTCTGAAGCAGCTACTCCAGCAGATGAATATGTACTGGCACATAAAGGAACATTTTTGGAAAAAAAATGTGTTTCAGATAATTCTACTGCTAAAGCTGTTGGCCAATCTGTAAAATCTTCTTCGTCTGAGTCTGCAAAAATGAACTGTACTCCACATTCAGTTGGTTTTGGACAAGAGTGTAATTATTGTCATGAGAGGGGACATTGGAAAACAGAGTGTCCTGTACTGAAAAGCAGGGTAAATCGCACAGGTTGGAAACAAGTTAAACCAGCTGCTCTGTGCTCCAGTTAAGAAAATTCCAGTTTCTGAGGAGATGTGCGATTCAGTTAAACCTGAAACTGAGAAATATTCTGATTTTGAAGCTTTTGTATCAGATGGTTTTGTATTTCTCACTGGTAGTGACAATAAAGTGCCTGTGAAACTTCCCAGAGATACAGGAGCAAAGGATTCATTTATTCTGGCTTCTGTGTTGCCCTTTTCCCGGGACTCGGATACTGGTGATTGTGTGCTTGTATGAGGAATGGGTTTAACTGTCCTATGTGCTCCTTTACACAAAGCTAGACTATCTTGGGACCTTGTGGATGGGAATGTCCACATTCGGATCAGGCCTGCTTTGCCTATCGATGGGGTAGATGTGATTTTGGGGAATGATTTGGCTGGAAATCGTGCCTTTTGTTAAAGGAACCAGATAACTGTAAACAAGAGTTTCCTGAGGTCTTCACAGCTTGTGCTGTGACGCGTGCAATGACTAGAGATCAGTCAAATTCAGACACAGTTCAGAAAGAAGAGTGTGATTTTGATTTGCATGCAACTTGATCTTTCTATCTCTCAGCAGGAACTTATCAGTGAACAGCGAGCAGATACTTCTTTGAGTGAGCTGTTTGACCAGGTGCAGCCTAGCATTCAAGATAAAAATGCAGCCTTTGGATATTTCCTGCAGAGTGAGGTATTGGTCCGCAAGTGGGTGCCCCAGGGTTTTGATTGTGTGGGTGATTCGGTTGTCCAAATAGTGGTTCCAACCAAATATCGAAATGAACTATTGAAATGTTCTCATGACCAGACGGGGCATTTAGGAGTCAAGAAAACCTACTGTCACATTTTGCGTTACTTCTTTTGGCCTCGTCTAAAGTGTGATGTTGCAGCTTACTTCAAGACTTGCCATGTATGTCAAGTAACAGGCAAGCCAAATCAGTAGTCTCGTGCTTGTTTTTTTTTGGGGGGTTTTTTTACAGGGCAGAAAAGAGGCAGAGGATCAGGATTCTCACCGAGGTCAGACAGTTGTTCCATGGACCACGGCCAGTTTTCATGTGAAATGTGATGATTACTGCATGATGTGTAACCACTCAGCATTATCTCTGCCAAGGTTATATCACAGTGTTAAGGAAATTATTCCCAAAGATCAATTAAAGAATAACTTGATACACCCTGTTGAACCGGTTTGAAACTTTTAATCATAGAGGGCAGCCAAGCGCTGCTTGTCAGTCAGGCATTGAGTTACTATTTATATAGTTGTTGAAAATAATTTGACAAATGTCATTAAATATTAACATTGTTATATCGGAGTACTTATATTATACGGAGTATACTTACATATTGGATTGAAGCAGAAACAGAACAGGAGGTCGATCATTTGTGAGCATGCAGCACTTTTATGGTCATGGCAAATGATCTAAACAGTACATTTGATCAAGTTCAATATCAAACACACAGAAACACCTTTTCAAGTTAAAATGACATTCAGCATTGGTATCAAATATGACCCAATGCAAGTTTAAGAAGTATTTTCTTGTGGACTGATGTCTGTTTGTCACACACAAATTGAAAGCAACTCTGCCCATTGGTGACATGTCACCTACTTCATGGTCTCGGTCTACTTTTTCGGCCTCTCCAAAACCAGCTACCATGGCGCTGTTCTTCCCAGCTGCACCGCCGGAAACTCAGATGAGTCCACCCACTTGTTCACAGCTTCTCTTTTACATTGCTGCATCTGTAGCTGTTGATCATGTAGTAATGTGAAAATATGAAACATGCTGATGGTGAAATGCTTCAGGGGAAAAAAATAAAAAGAGAAATAATTGTATGCACTTGTATGTTATCGTTAGCACTTCTATCATAGCACTTATGCACTTAAAGAATCTTTGACAAATGGCAGTTACGATCCTCAGAGGAGGGCTTGACAATTGTTTCGTTTTTGCTCCATGGACGGTGATATGTCATGGTTTCTCTCTTGTGACAAATGTACTTATTGTAAGTCGCTTTGGATAAAAGCATCTGCTAAATGTCCAAAATGTAAAAGGACATCAGCACTTCATCAGACTTACAAACAGCGCGTTGATGGTCATGTCTAACGGAGAATGGCTACTCAGTACAAGTTCTAATTTCCAATTTCTATATATTTTTTAAGCATATTTCAGGTTTAATGAGTACGCATTCAGCTGCTTCTTTTCCATGCTGCTGCAGGCAGTCAGACAATCGGCTTGTGTCGACGAACGCCTGTGTCATGCACTGGATAATAACAATATGAGCTTATAATAAAGGGTAGAAAAAATGGCAGGCTTTGAGTTTGGGTTGCATGAAAAGTTTACGGTATCACCTTTAATGTTGACAGACAGCAGGACCAACAGCAAAGACACAGCTGTACAGTGTTAGACATAGATATGGCACACGCAAGTTGGCTACTATTACGAAACAAAAAACAGAAATTAAAGTAGATTTCTAACAACAGGTTTTCAAGTGGCAGAAGAATTCATTAAAAATCTTATCAATAGCAATAAAAAACTGACAGAAAGTGTTAAAATGAGGAAGTACAAATGATACAAAAAGTTAAAACAATTACAAATAAATTAATATCAAATATATATAGGAACTGTACCACATGGCATGTAATTACATGTGGTTGTACCGGATATACTGAACAAAATCTAGTCATAAATCTTATCTTTAGGTTAACAGAGCAGTTGTTAGCTTAGAAAAGTCATCTATTAAATCTCAAATGTTAAGAAAATTGTCAAACATACCAGTTTACCTTCTGTTTAAAGCAAACAGTTTCAACATTCGCACCGTGACCCAAAACTAAAGCAGCAGCACCACATCATAAATGAGCATGTCAGACAACAGGTGACAGCAGCATGCATTAAGTTCACATACATGACGTTCCTTCATCTCTGAGTGGTCTTCACTTTACAATACACATCACAAGACTCATCACTGGAGCAGTCTCATCACCGTTATTCCCTATGAAAGTTAAATAAAAGATCAAATAAATATTACTACAGTTATTTTATAAAAAGCCAGCAGAAGACCCACGAGTGTCTCAGACAGACAAAGAAGCACAGGCTCATCCTGTCAATCAAGTCCTTCCTTAATCAAACTCAATGCTAAAGAAATTCTCAGAAATTTGGCACTGTCCTTCTTGGACATTGACTATGACATGTGGCAACTCTTAAAAAAAAAAGAAAAAAAAATCAGAGATCAAGGCAAAGCACTGGGCCTTTTTAGGCTATATATCTCTAAAAATCCAACGAAATGGGCCATGACATTCCCTTTAAAATAATTTATCACACAGACTAAATAAAAATATGGTGTAAATCAGCCGACGCTGAGCTTATCTGCCGTTAAATTTTTGTCAATAACGGAGGTAGATGTTTTGGTAAAAAGTCAGAGACTGTGATATAAAGTTGCACAAGATGCACTGAATCACCACCTCAGGTCTTGACAGAAAAAATTCACAAACATCATATAACCTCCCCTCATGATGAAAGCATTGGAAACATGACTGAGAAAAAAAAAACACAAATCAAAGGATGGATTCACAAAATAATGACGTACAGTATGATGTGAACTCATCGCGCATTTTGGTCCAATATCTGTGTTTTAGTGAATTTCTTGATTTGCTGGAATTTCTCTTAATCTCAAATTTTGGACCTCACTGACAACCCTTAATTAGGCTGATAAATTTGAGACTGGAGTGTTTTTTTAAGATGTTAAACACGTGCGTTTACAGTACTTCCAAACGAATGCTCGATTATCCGCAAATTGTGTCCCGCAGCTAATCCCATAAATTCATCAAGATGCCTTCAAAGTAGAGGACTTCAGCTTTTGGGCAACAATATTGGGCTGTATTGGGGCTGCGTAGCTTCTAGTTTGTTATCTCGTTAGGACATATGGAGTTCATTTCTGTTCAGTGTTTGACTGGGAGCTGATCTTTACATCATAAATAAATCTTTTATATTATTTAGTTTGTTACATTCGCTAGCCAACTTGATCGTCACGTCAGTTAAACACACGTTAGCCAAGAAATAATAGCACTAGTTAACATTAACTAACCGATAGCTGCATGTTAAAGTGCCTGAAATTTCATTCTACACGCTTTTGTTGTATCATGACTATGACATTAATCTTGAATCTTGCATGTTAACATTGCTAAACAAAGCCCAAAGTTAAATGGCTATTTTATTAGACTTCTTACTGACTTCTGACATACTCAAAAGCACGTAGCATGAAAGCTACCTGCTGCTTTTATGAACAAGTCACAACAGTAAGATAGTATTATGTAACAAATAAGAAAAATGACAATTCATACAAATTTGTGTAGCTGACTTGCCTAATTTAAAAATGATTAATGCATAAATGCAACTTTTGAGAGCTAGCTAGCTGAGAAGGCTGCCTGCTCAGTGGGAAGCCATTATGGGAAGCACAAACTTCAGGAGCAAATTTGTAAAGCAACTACTGCTGTCGTTCCAAAATAAGAAAAACACACTTGGAAAATCGTGATATCACCTGGGAAAATATTATGTACCTCATCATGTTTGCAGTTGGCTTTTCTCTTTTTTTCCATGGCATCACAGATTTAGATAACCATGGTTATGTAAATAACACCAATATTCGGTGCACTCAGAGATAAATGGGATAAGTCTGGGAATATAACACGTATCAATGGGTTTTCCAACATGAAACCATAAAGACAGAGCAGGTCAGATAAACAAACTGGTCCAATGTCCAAAACAAAGTCCCTTAGCCTGTGTCACTAGTTCAACAGGACTGCCCAGAAATCTGTTGAAAGTTGTTTGCTGACTGTCAGCAGACAATGTTTGACATTGTTCGCTGACTGTCAGCAAACAAAAGTCAAGGAACTTCTAGTAAACTGCCTGTCTGATCGTAATGTGGGACCAAACAGCTCTCTTTCCGATATGGTTCTGAACTTGAATTCATTTGCTGTTTCCATCCAGCTAAAAATGAAAAGTAAATGTGCTGAACAAATAAAATGCAAATACATTTGTTTCCACCAGCTGAGCAAATGTGACTAAACAGGCATTCTGAACGTGTGATTAATTTACAACAGACAGTGTCAAGCTTTTTTTTTTAGATTCGGACTTGTCAGCATTTGGTAAGTTGTTAGTATTCTATTATGAATGTTGGTCATTGTATTTGCTGTCTGTGGACGAAGACAAAGAAATGCACTTGATGATGTTCAAATGTACAAACCGTTATGGCTCTGAGCATCTCACACAGTGCTTGAGACAGCAGATTACAACATTTATGGGAATGTTTTAGGAACATGTTACACAATGTGTGTTTCCATCCCTGTTTTTTTGCAAAATGCTTTCATCAGAATTATTCAAAATATAAAATAATTTGCCACAAGTGAAGGCAAAAAAACTTCTTAGCTAGACTGAGGAAAATGTTTTCTAAATGTATAATTCTCAAATTCATCATATCCTAAGCCCAAGAGGCTGAATTTCGTAAACACTAGTTGCATGGGAGACAGTCCACACTCTAGATAGACTGTTATGATGGCACTTTCCTCGCAAGTGAAACCATCAGTGACCTTGTTTTTTGAACGGACACTGAGTCAGAATGGTGCATCAGCAGCAACGTCAGAGGTGTCAGAAGGTCAGGAGGCAAGAAAAAAAGTCTTGGTGAGTTCACAGGACAGACTCAATGGCTTCCGGCGTGGCCCCTAAGGCTTTGGTTTGATGTGTGACGAGTGGCGAGGTCTCCTCCTCCGCCTGGGCGTTGGCCACCGCCTCCACCCGAACTTCGGCCAGCTCGCCCTCTTGCTGCTGCTGCTCCTGCTGCTTCTTCATCTCCTGTTCGTTGATGTGGTGGAGGATGCCAGCACCCAGAGCATCGCCTTCCACATTCACCACCGTGGTGGTGCGATCCCTGTACGCAAAGACAGTAAGTTAAGGTCAAATTGCTTTGAGCAAACATAAAGAGTAAACAACCACAACCACAGATCATCTGTCTTCATGCTTCCACTAGTGTACCTTATAACTTACTGATTCACATTACTAGTCTCTTATTTTAAATTACATATACAGTATTTTCTCATAAAGAACACTGGTAACACTTTATAATAACCATCATTAATAAAAGCTACATTTATAGTTAATTAATATTTAGTTAATAGTTATTTCACTGTTAAGAGACTATGGAATGTTTTATAAACCGCTTATTAAGCAGTTGTAAAGGTTTATAAACAGCAGTTGTAACTTTATAATGTCCATCCAAATAATGTTATAGATGCACTACACAGTATTAATTAACCATTTAAAAAGTGTTTCAAATATCCGTTTTTCTAAACAATTGATTGATAAATGTTTTACAAAGCTTTTCACTTTTAACAGTGAAATTACTATTAATAAAAGTGTAATTCACTATAAACTTACCATTTATTAAAAAGAATTGCCTAAAAAGAGCACTGCTTCCTTCTCAGCAGCCCCTGCCGGCAAATACATGGAATGGCCACAACACTGATGAACTCTTTCCTCCCATGGCTGAGTGTCTTATCCTCATAACTCAGGTGTTTTTGTTCCACAACTTTAAAAAATCTCTGCAATGTTGCTCAGGGCAGACCTACATCTGTATTTATTTTCTGACAGGAGTGCCCGTGGGTTCAGGGGCTTTACTCACACAATCCAGTCAACAGCCAGCATGAGGGACAGGTCGTTGGTCGGCAGGCCGATGGCCTCCAGGATGATGGCGATGGTTATGATGCCACCGGCTGGGATACCCGCAGCCCCAACACTTGAGGCTGTGGCTGTCACCCTAGAAACAATGATGAAATGAAGGATGTAATACCATTTGTCACAGAAGAAAAAATAAAGTTGGTAAATGTGAGAGAAAATCTACGGATGGAGGATTCTAGTGTGACGTAATCTGTTCATCCGCATGCTGAGCAACAAGAAGCAAATGTTGACATCACCCCGCAAACTCACAGGATGGTGAAGATCTGTCCAGCGTTCAGCTCAATGTTGTTGAGCTGAGCGATGAAGACAGCGGCGATGCACTGGAATATGGCCGCCCCGTCCATGTTAACAGTGGCGCCGATGGGAAGGATGAAGCGGCTGATGCGTTTGTCCACACCGTTGTTCTCCTCGACGCATTTTATCATAGAGGGAAGAGTTGCTGAACTGGTGAGAAGAAGAAACAGAAAGAACATTGTTAATTTAGATTTATCAGCCAGTCAGGTGAAACTATTACCAGCCTTCTAATCCTTTATTCCCAAAATCAATGCAAGCCATAAGAATGTCCATATTGCCGTAGGTGGATTGAGGGTTCTGAGCATTAGTAAACATTAGCAAACATTTTGTATTTTTTGACATGCCACTTGAAGAAGAAGAAGACAACACGGTTTGTCAAAATATAATGAATCAACTGCAAATGACTCCTGGATGACATTAAAGGGGCTGTACGGCCCTTTGTTAGATTATACTATCCTACACTGTATTAACTTAAATCATAAAGCTAGGGTTGGTGAGTTATTCTGGAAGCTTTGTTTTATATTTGTCGAAAATCTCATGGCATCCCAACAGCAATCAATAAATCATATGCTCTGACATTTATTTATTTTTTATCCAGTAGTTGTAGCTGTTGGAGGCCCCTAAGTCTATCCATGTCTGTGCACTCAGTGTGCATGACTGGTAAGACCAGTGAGTACAAACAATAGCCACTTTCAAAATCAAGGTCAAGGCAAATTTCATTATTCTGGCTTTGGCTCTCTATAAAAAGCATGATGTGTGAAGGCTTCCCTCTGAAGTCGCTTATCATTTCTTATGTTTGGGACACACTAATGTCCAACTAGGAGTGTTTACTCCAGTCAATAAAATCATCCACCACAGGGCCCCGGTCAAAGTCATCCTCGCTGAGTAGAGACACACTCAAAGCGTCATCTGTAAACTTTATGACATGTCTGCAATCGTAATGACACTAACACTCATGTTTAAAACAAATAACACGGGAGAGAGGTCACACCGGTAGAAGATAAAAGGATGCCAGATAAAATGCTATTGACTCTCACTCTAACATTAACTTGAACTCTATAAAATCGTTAATGCAGTCGAGAGTCTTTGCTCAGTGCTTTGCACATTATTAATAGTGTTGGAAGAAACATATAGTAATTGTAAGTATTTTGCTTTTCTTTTTATATCAGTTCTACTCATACCAGCTTTTTGCAAACGTCATGAAAGTCACTGCAGTTCGAACATGTTTAATACATTTGATGGGAATCTGCTTATTACATTATGAGTTATCTTGCATGCAACATTGACAGTTTGCCCGAGTGTGGTGCTAGAGTGAAGCTCATGCAGAGAAAAGGCTTTGCCCTCTGCAAAGCACAATAACGCACAGTACATTTCATAGCAAACTATAGTGGATAGTGGATAGTGGAGCTAGAGGAAAGGTCAGATCAGTCAGAAGTGAAGCAAATGATGAAGCTAAAAAGGCTGAATCTACTTGTGTAAGTGTTTGCTTTACTGTGCATTGCGACTGCTCCCCTCTTAAAATATGCTCTGATACTGAAATCCACTTGACATTTTGTTGTGTTTATCACCTCAAAGCAAAAGTCTTATTCCCATTTCAGTCCAGTCAAAAGTTCATCTGGGACCCTGTGACATGACAGAATACCTGGAGCAGGTGGCGAAGGCAGTGGTGAACGGCGTGATGAGGCCTGACAGGAAACTGAAGGGGTTCTTGCGTGTGAAGCCGAAGTAGATGAGCGGCAGGACGATGCCTCCGTGGATAATGTGGCCCAGGATTGAAGCAAAGATGTACTTTCCCAGACTCGTGACCAGAAGAACCACATCTTCCATTTCCACAATCTTGCTGCCCACCAGGAACATGATGCCAAAGGGGATGTACCTGTGATACACAAGAGGTAAGAGCTTATCAGGCTAAGAAAAAACAAAAGGTGTAGATGTCACAGTCTATCACCTGATGCAGTCCAAATATACCACCTAAAAATCCTTTACAAATCCAGCTCCACTCACCACATGATCCAAGACACCAGCACCATGGTGGCCTCGTTGAAAGCATTGAAGAAACGAATGAGTTCTTCGCCCTCATCTCCCAGCTTCCTCAGCGCCACGCCGAATACCATGGCAAACAGCACCAGACCCAGGATGTTCATACCATCAGTTTCTGTACCAACAGGCACCTAAAACACACAGCAGAGTCAGACTGTATGAGACTGGACACAGTGAAGACATTGTGGGAGGAGGAGCTGTATCGAACCATCTCAGTGGTCCATATAAAGAAATGGAAAAACAGGCAAAATGGGAGACCACGTGGAGCCACGCAGAAAGTTCGACGTTTAATCATGTTCAGTTAGATGTCGGACTCATAACATGGGCATCGTTTCATTATAGTACATTGTATACATTATTAAAAGTTTACTGTTCCTTTTTGAATATCGTGTTTTTTAACATTTTTGATCACGTAGGTCTTTTTAACTAATGAAGTTAGCCTGTCAGAGCACATACGCATAATAGTAGAACCAGTCACCCTTTTCGTCGAATTATGATTTAAATCCTTTATCCAGGAATGAGGACAGAGCTTTACTGCTCGCTTTCACAAGACGGTGTTCGTCAATCACTTTCATTTTTGGCAGCTCTTCCAAGCACAGTGACAAAAAGAGCCATAGCAACATAGCCTAAAAAAACACAACATACAAAAACAAAGAATAAACTATTAACAATATATACCGTGAACAGTATTTTACAGATGAAAAAGCAGCAAGCTATCTATTGATATATGCTGTTCAGTTGGCACTGGAAGCGAAAGGGTGTGTAGTTTGTAAAATGGATATACGTCAAACTATGTTGTGCAATTGGAGAAGGGTGGCACAAGAGGAGAAGTCGGGAGTTTGCCAAAGTCTTCAGGAGACATCTTCTAGGGATCATGGATGTCTGTACCACATTTTTTGTGCCAATCTATGAGATTCATTCAAACCTCATGTGGTTCTAAAGGAAATGTCGAGGGATCACTAAGTCCTTGGGTTTCTTCTTCTGGGGACAATGAGTGTCTACACTAAAATGTTTTACCCTTCCGTTTGTTGTTGAAATATTTCAGTCCGAACCAGAGTGATGGAGCAACAGGACTAATGTACTGACGCATGATCCACACCACTTGCATGGCTTAATGGCTTATAATGTAAACTAAACAGTTCTGGTTTTCTTGGGTCATGAAACACTTTCACTCAACTGCAGTTGTTCAGCAATATTCACATACTGGGACCTCTCTCATTATAGAAAGGGGAGCTTGTCAAACAACAGTGTTGATACACTGCAGTAGTTTATACAACACCTCTTGCTACAGAGTGTGCGTGCGTGGGCACATAGGTCTGGAGGCAGCTGAAGGATTCACTGAACTGGATGATGGATAACGAATAAGGACAGGGACAAATCCTGAGCTCAATCCCTTTCCATTGTCCTGAGCTCTCCCACAGCTCCACCAGCTTCATCCCCTGGCACTGGGGGGACTGTCCACCATGACCCACGACAGACAAATACCATGGACAGGTGCCAAGATCAGATCAACAACTGTTCCCTTATACTGGGTCACTTGGGGCAAACCATGGCCACTGGGGACAAGTAGTTGGATTTAAAAAGTTATTAGTTCGACTGTATGTTAAAAATTCAGCTAACAAGATAATATAGAAACCTCTGACCTATTTAAAAAATCTCCCGCATAAAAGGTATTTGAACACAGGTTGTTAAGAAGCATTTTATACATTCTCAAAAGATTCTTCAGACAGTACCTGCTGAGTTAAACCTTTGAGCACATTGCTGCAGAGAAACCTTTAAAAAGCCTTTTGTGCTATCATGTCAAAGGCTTTTGTTTGACGGTCATCCATCTCTTACACTGTTTCTGATCTTCTGTCTCTCAGAAAAGTTATCATAAACTCATCTATGATCTAGCATCAACTACAGACACGGCAGCAATTTGTAAATCTGCAGCGAGTGCTTGTTTTTTCTCTGTTTACACATTATCTTCCTCGCAGGCTCAATTGATATGTGTTGGGTCAAGCCGACCCCTGACCAACACTGTTGACTGACTCGCTTCAAAAACAGAAACCATGTTGTCACAAGTTGTCCCAGGCAATATTTGAATGTAAAAACACACTTCTGTGGGTGAACCACACACCAGGTCCAGCCCTGTTAAACCAGATGTCAATCCTTAACTTTTGAAAGCCCTTCACTTTTTAGACTGCTCCTTCAACATGTGTCATGCATATTATTCTATAGGCTCGTCCCGTTTCCTGCTGCATATTCCAACACAGAATAAACACAACTGTGTTTGACATATATGAACTCAGCAGCTGTAGCTCTCCTGAGATCCCGCTGGGAAGTTTGTCCTGAAGGTTGGGTGTTTCTTGATGTGGTGCCTCCGGACATTAAAATCTTTGAGTACCCCAACACACTCAAATCAAACACATGGGTTTGGCGTTTGAACTTGATGGTAAAATGTATTTGTCAGTCCAAACAGGGTTAAATCGGTGGTTTTCATTGTCAATTTTACGTTTCAGAGTTGAAAATGTTTTAGACTGATTATCTTGGCACTACTTCTGACAGCACCTCTAGCGACGCTTCAAAACACGCTGCATTGTGGGTAGGCTATTGCTAGGCTACGCGGAGTGTTGCATTCACAGCCTGGGGTTGGTTCTGGGCTGCATGTGGCCCGTGGGCTGCTAATTGAATAGGCCTGCTATACGAGATCTCACCTGCGGCTTTGCTCATTTATGAGCAGAGTAAGTAAAAGCCTCCCTTTTCTCGTTTCTACCGTCACTAGTTATACAATGCATGCTAATGATCTATTTCAATCTCTATCTAAATCTCAATCTAAATGAACACATACTGCTCTTAAGTTCTGAAACCCAGAGACATTTTTAATCTTTGAATAAAAAGCAATTAACCTTTGACACAGATACAACTTCATTTATAATGGCTGTGTAATAACACCCTAAAATAAAATGGCTTTGTAAAATGACCCTGTTTGAACAGCTCTCATGACCATGTTCACTCTCTCTCAGCATTTCCTAATCAACCTTGAACCCATTCCCATCCCATCGAGCTTTTTCAGTGAGTTTGCACCCATGGGTGATTAACACACACACACCGTTCCGAGCAAACATGTTCTCCAAGGATCAACAGTAACCTCCTGTTTTCATTCTGGGAGAGCTAAGTGACTCAGGTAAACACGGAAAAAGGTGTGTGTGTGTGTGTGTGTGTGTGTGTGTGTGTGTGTGTGTCTTGGAGAGACCGATCCATTAACAACCATTA
>OMLP01009088.1:6058-17579 GCA_900302685.1 Spondyliosoma cantharus | reverse complement strand
GAGTGTTTTAATATTTATTTTTTTTATTTATTTTTTTTAAAGATGAAGATGATGATGAAAGTGGTGCCTCGGTACCTGGCCAGATCCAAAAACGAGTCCGTGGTCTCCTTGTTGTTGCTGACGCTCTCCAGTCCCAGGCTGTTGGTGTTCAGGGCTCCCGCGCCCACGCCGGGTTTGATGATGAAGGCAAGGGCCACCCCGATGCACGAGGCGATCAGCGTGGTCACCAGAAAGTAGGTGACGGCGATGCCCCCCAGCTTACCCAAGGAGCGGGTGTCCAGGCTGGCGGCGCCGGATACGAGGCTGCAGACGACCAGCGGCAGGATGATCATCTTCAGCATGCGGAGGAGCATCTCTCCGGGGAAGGCGAAGTAGGTCATCTGCGCCTTGGTCAGGTCCATGTTGCGGACCATCATCCCGAGCCCGACGCCCACCAGCACCCCGGACACCGTCATGATCACCAGGAGGTTCTTCCTCAGGAACTCCAGCAGCTTCTCCCTGCAGCTCTTCTGCGCGCTTTTCTCCAGGATCCGGTCGGTGGAGGCCGAGCTGGGCATGGCGTGCCCGTTGATCTCGCTCTTTTTCTCCATCTTTTTTTCCTTCCGCGGAGAAGCGTGGGGAGGCTGAGTCCGGCTCTCGGCAGCGTGGGATAGATGCACACACACACACACAGGTCGGGCGCACGCACTGTGCTGTGTGAAGGCTGGCCCGGCGTTAAGGCTGAGGGGGAGCCAATGGAGAGGGAGCGACGACACAAAAAGCGAGTGGAACATGCGCACAGGAGCCGGCGCTTTATACCCACAGCAAATGATGCAAGAGC
Source organism: Spondyliosoma cantharus (assembly GCA_900302685.1). NCBI lineage: Eukaryota > Metazoa > Chordata > Actinopteri > Spariformes > Sparidae > Spondyliosoma > Spondyliosoma cantharus. Next base: position 16,759 of record OMLP01009088.1, on the reverse strand, counting down.
AGAGGAGATTGCCAGGGTCTTTGGCAATGTGGCACATTTTCCTCCACAGACATGTGATGATTAAAACAGATTCCCAGAAATATATTCCTCTGGCTCTGTGCCCTCACTTCGCTTGCTCTTGGAAAGATCAAGAAGATCAAAAGCCATTTCCTACAATAAGCCATGCTGCCTCAATGAAACAATACACAGGAATAATGAGGATCAGCTTTCCTGCTGTTTTTTCTCCTCTGCTCTTCTGCAACTACATTTTGTCAACACAAAAAAACCGTTCTTCTTGCAGAACTTGACGTTGTGAGGTTGATTCAGAGAATAAACCCTTAGGACCAAGAAAGAGCAAAAGACCAGATGTGTGTTTCACTAAAACGACATGTTCATCACATGCCTCAAACACCCAGTTCAGTTCAGGGGGCTGTCCCTTCCACTTTGGTTTGACAACGAGATAAAGCTCGATGCCCTCACACACCTGGGAAGAACAAAGTATCATGGTCACCTACTGTTGGTTAAACTATATCTATTTTTTTTTCCTCCTTATTCGTCAGGTTTGAATCACAGATCCTTTCAGTTTGACATTTTATAAGCACACATGCAGGCGAGGTGACATTTGGCTCTCAGGGAAGTCACCTGTCAGCTCCCCAGACTGGGGGTGATGGAGGGGAGGGTGTCAGCACCATGGCCAGCGCTCTGTGCCTTCTAGGGGGCGCTGTTGCTCGCGCTCCTCCACCCCTGGATTATTTTTGAATGGAACAGCTACACGGAGACATTTCATTAAATAACTTTTATTTTGGAAAGCAGGAAGTCGAGATAGATGCTTCTCTATTCTGAAGTACGGACTAATATAGTTGCATAATGGCTATTAGAATTGTTTAGCATTCTTGTTGCACCTCTGATGTTTAACCTCGAGATGGCAGTATGATACAGCTGTTGTATTTACGCACAGCCGACAAGGAAAGCTCAAAGGGTAACGCCACCAATTTCAGTGTGTTTACAGGTCTTGTGGAGCACTGAGCAAGAAAGAAACAACAACAACAAAAGAAAACCTTTAATTATGCCATGAGAGCAAAACAAAAATTAAAAAAAAATAATAAACGCACTTCCTGCTCTGCTGGAAATGTTTTTAATGTTCCTTACAGTAAGATGTATTTTTATGTGATTTAGTCGTTTTGTAAGGCCCATTGTATGGCCTCTTTCCTTATAAAATGTGCTTTACAATAATGTTGTATACCATGTTTTATTCTTGTTACATCATTATTCTTCTTATTGTTGTTGTTGTTGTAATACTCACATAAGCTTAAAGAAGACTTATTTGTGACTTTTCTTTTACTATAAAAGTAACTAACTTAAAAGTGATTAACTTTTGTGTTCAATGAATGAACTGAGCATTATGAACTGAAGAGTATATGCTGAAATACATTTTTTAAAATGCTATCAAGAATAATAATAAAAAAAATAAAAACAACAATGATAATAACAATAAGAACAATAATAAGAAGAAGGAGACGAAGTATGTATGTAGTTTCTGCCACGAGGCGTCTTTCAGTCTAAACAAAACAACAGACGTAAGTAGCGTGGGGTCATGAGAGTTCTCCATTGTAGACAACCACTACTGCTGATGAAAATGTACCTGATATGACGCAGGCACACATGTTCACAGACGAGGCAGTGTTTTAAACTTTTGCTCACATTACCTCTGGTCACCTCTGCCAACTACCTTTCTCACTCTCTAGCTCTGACGTGTAGTTGTTTTGCGACAATCTCATATACAACTGTTACATAATATATCTTGAAACTGCTGCCGGGGTTTTGGCATCTGACCATTTTAAAACCATTGTTTAAAACAGCGCAATGCTAAATCATTTGAATGAGCCTCTCTTTTAAGTGATACATTCCTTACTTCTTCACCATTTTCATTAGTGAACTGGCAGCATTATACATTTTTTGGAATATGTTTACTTTATTGTCTGATACCGTAATCAACTGAGCCTTCTCTTAAAGAAGACTAAAAGCACCGTCATGTTTTAAGTATCCCCTCAATGTTAATACAAGTGAATGAGCAGCAGTATTTGGAGGACACACAGAGAGAAGCAGCTCTCTGTCTCACTGCCTCTGTTACTGACTGCCGTCTGTGTTGTCCTCAGTGACCTTAGCTCTGCTGTTGCTAAGTTGAGCAAAAACTTTCCCTCCCTCCACCAGTAGAGACAGATTGTCCCCCTTCCCCTCACAGCTGTGCAGCCTGAATGCTGGAAATAACCACCGGCCTGCGGATCAGGAGTCATGGCTGTTTGACAGTGGCAAATGCTGGCACTGTGCCGCGGTAAACTAGACGGGAAAAAAAGAAGAAAAAAACAGAGAAAGGCTCAGGATGAACCATACAATAAAGACTATCGAGCTATTACTCACAGACACTTGAACAGTATCCAGTGCAAACAGAAACAGTGCATCAAGTTGGTGCATAACCAACACTAAAATCAGATCTGAGGCAGTCAGTGTGCTCCATGGCTGATTTGATGGATATGATGCAGAACTGCAAAATAATTGTTTTCTAATGTAAAACAGTTCTGATTAGATTTTAGAAATGCACGTTGCAACACAAAAACTGACGTGATAGGGTTAGATGAGTCATAAAATATTACTGAAGACAGAAAAAAGCAATAATATTAGTTGGTTTTTTTTTTGTTTTTTTTTTAAAATGGCAATAAAATAATGCTTTCATTGTATCATTGAATTCGCTGGCTAACTTTTACCGTTAATTAGCTCACACTAATTAGAAGTAGGTTAGGATTCAGATATTTGAATAGTTTGTATAGTGGTGGAGCCAGCGTCCGGCCAGCCGGCCGATTCAGAAGGCGGATGACTCACGGTTGGGACCGGTGATGACTGTGGATGAAAGTACGATCTGGCGATGAGTGACTGAAGATCCGGAGGCTTTATGGAGAAGGTCTGATCGTTGAATGAGTTTCACCTGGTGCTGCCTGCAGGAGAGAGTTAGCCACGCCCACACAGAGACACAGACAGGGGAGGGGAAACAAGAGGATCACACAGAAAAAACAGCCAGCCAAAAAAAAATAGAGCAAGAGGGGCTGCCAAGACATGAATCATGACAGTACCCCCCCTCAATGACCGCCTCCAGGAGGTCTCCCAGGCTTGTCAGGATGTCTCTCGTAGAACTCAGCACGGTTTCTAGGTTCTGGTTCGCTCGTTCAGTCTGGCCGTTGGATTGGGGTGATGGCCGGAGGAAAGACTGATGGAAGCACCTAGCGCCCGGCAAAACTCTTTCCACACTCGGGAGGTGAATTGAGGGCCTCTATCCTAAACAATGTCCAGGGGTATCCCATGGATTCGGAAAACGTGGTTGAACATCAGCTCCACAGTCTCCGCCGCAGAAGGTAGTTTGGCCAGAGCCACAAAATGAACCGCCTTGGAGAAGCGGTTCACAATAGTTAAGATAGTGTCCTTACCATCGGATACGGGTAATCCTGTCACGAAATCCAAAGCTATGTGGGACCATGGGCGGCCGGGCACCGGGAGCTGATGTAGGAGTCCAGCTGGAGGGCGATGAGTGGCCTTGCCCTGGGCTGGGCGCAGATGGTACAGGCCTTCACGTATTCGCGTGCGTCAGCAGCGATGGATGGCCACCAGAAATGGCGTTGAATAAGGAGCAGGGTGCGGAAGACTCCAGGGTGACAGGCGAAGCGTGAAGTGTGTCCCCACTGCAGGACCTGAGAACGAACAGGAACAGGCACAAACAGATGACCCTGGGGACCACCACCAGGATCTGGGTTAGTTTGAAGGGCATTTCTTATCACGGACTCGATTTCCCAAGTTAGAGAGCCCACCAGGTAAGATTCAGGAACGATGGTATCAGGAGCTAAGACCTTGTCCGTGTCTGGGTTAAACTGCATGGAGAGAGCGTCAGGTTTAATGTTCTTGCTACCGGGTCTATAAGTGATGTTGAAATTAAACCGACCAAAACAAGAGGGCCCAACGTGCCTGACGGGCATTTAGTCGTTTAGCAGACTGGATGTAAGCAAGGTTCTTATGATCTGTCCATATCGTAAATGGTGGCTCCGCTCCCTCCAGCCAGTGACGTCACTCCTCCAGCACCAGCTTGACCGCTAACAGTCCTCTGTTGCCGACATCATAGTTTCCCTCAGCTGGTGAAAGCTTTTTGGAGAAGAAAGCACAGGGGTGAAGCTTGTCGTCTCCCTTGGCTTTTTGGGACAAAACAGCTCCAACTCCCAGGTCCGAGGCATCTACCTCCACGATGAACTGACGAGAAGGGTCAGGCTGCACCAGTATAGGAGAAGCGTCGCTTAAGTTCAACAAACGCTTCCTCAGCTGCAGGTGGCCAAACAAACGGAACAGACAGAGAGGTTAGTTTAGTGAGCGGGGTTACTACCTGACTGCAGTTCTTGACAAACAGTCTGTAGAAATTGGTGAAGCCCAAGAATCTCTGGAGCTGCTTCCGCAAATTTGGCTGCGGCCAGTCCAGTGACTGCCTGCTTGGCTGGATCAGGTCGCACCTCTCCTTCTGCCAGAATGTATCCTAGGGAAGTCACTGAAGGAACATGAAATTCACATTTCTCTTGTTTGACAAACAGTTTATTCTCCCATAACCTCTGGAGGACCTGCTGCACATGCACAATGTGCTCCTCAAGGTTCTGGGAGAAAATCAGGATATCATCAAGGTAAACAAAGACAGAGTGGTTCAAAAAGTCTCGCAGGGCGTCATTGACAAGTGCCTGGAAAACTGCTGGGGTGTTAGTTAGGCCAAATGGCATCACCAGGTATTCGAAATGACCTAATGGGGTGTTAAAGGCAGTTTTCCACTCGTCTCCCTCTCTGATGCAGACTAGATGGTAGGCGTTACGCAGATCCAGTTTGGTGAAGATGGTGGCGCCATGGAGAGGCTCAAAGGTGGAGTTGATCAAAGGCAGAGGGTACTTGTTCTTAATAGTGATATTGTTCAAACCACGAAAGTCAATACAAGGCCTCAGGGTCTTGTCCTTTTTAGCCACAAAGAAAAATCCAGCTCCTAATGGAGAGGAAGAGGGTCGGATGATACCTGAGTTCAGTGATTCCGTGATTTATTTCTCAATGGTTTCACATTCAGGAGTGGAGAGGCGACTGGCAGGGAATGGTCTTCCAGGCAGAAGTTCATTGGCACAGTCGTATGGTCTGTGAGGAGGTAATGACATGGTTCTGTGTTTGCTGAAAACCTCAGCAAGGTTGTGATACAAGGAAGGCACCGAGGAGATGTCAGGAGGCTCTGGTGAGGTAACAGTTAGTTGAGGCACAAGGAGGCTGAGCTGACTTCAGACAGGTGGAATGACAAAATGAACTCCAACTAACCACTCTCCCCGTAACCCAATCAATAACCGGATTATGCACCTGCAGCCATGGGAGGCCGAGTACCAGTGGAGTATTAGAGGAAGGCATGACGTGAAAGGATACCCTCTCTCTGTGGTTTCCTGCCACTAGGAGAGGTAACTGTTCAGTACGTTCAGAGATAAGGGCTAAGACGTCACCATTAAGTGCGTTAACTTGAAGTGGAGGATCAATGCTTTCAGTGTTAATCTGGCAGCTTTTAACAAACTGAACATCGAGTAAATTAGAGACAGAACCCGACTCGATTAGAGCCTCCAGCCGGTGAGTCTTACCATTCAAGAAAATACTAGCTTCAATGTTCACACGTCTTCGGGGCACACACCGTGCTACTCACCAGAACCCGTCTGCAACTGGTGAGGCTTTGGGTTTAACCGTCGAGGACATGCTGTTAGTTGGTGACCCGGATCTCCACAGTAGAGGCATAATCTGTCTTTAAATCATCTGTACTGTTCGGTGAGGGTGAGTCAATTCCAACTCAGCTGCATAGGTTCCTCGGTCTGTGGAGAGGAAGTGGAGAGGCTGGTGTTAAGAGTCTGGGGTTCAGGGAGGCGATGTGCGATCCCAGAAGCAGTGGCTCCAATGGAACCCGACTGGGAGCCCAAATATCTCTCCCTCCGTCTTTCTCTCAATCGGTTGTCGACCTCGATAGCTAACGATATTAGTTCTTGCAGGTTAGCAGTCTCAGCTCTCCCCACTAGACTGTCCTTAACGGCCTCGTTAAGTCCCTTCAAAAAGATGCCCCATCATCCCACCCCAGCTCAGCTGCTAGCGTACGAAACTCGACGGAGTAATTAGCTACACTGAGGGCGCCCTGTCGAAGGCTAAGTAGCCGACTACTAGCGTCACTGCTGGCTAACGGGTGGTCAAACACGGAAGACATTTCCGCTGAAAAATCAGCGAAAGTGGTGTTGGTCGTGAAAGGGCTGTGCCAGAAAGCGATCCCCCAAGATCTAGCTCTCCCCGTTAATAACCCCAGGCTATCTTCGCTTGATCATTAGCGTAAGTCAAAGGCTGTAACTCTAACACTAAGGAACATTGAAACAAAAAGGATCTACCATCTCCTAAATTACCCTCGTAGTGTTCGGGTGCCGGTATAAAAGGCTCACAGGGATGAAAAGCCCCCACTGGAGCTTCTGGAGGTGGATCGAGAGTTGGTGTCGGAGGAGGAGGAATCTGAAGCTGTCTCTCTACCCGAGCGAGTCCGGCAGCCAGGCTCACCACGGTTTTCGTAATCCCACGAAGCGACTGATCGTGCTGTCCAAGCAACGTCCCAGGATGTCTGTTTCCGACATATCTGGTTCTGAGTCTGCTGGGTTCATGTTTAAGGTCAGATCATTGTTATGGGAGACAACAGGGATCGAGCCCAAACGCAAAACCCGAACACAGATAAATAGTTGGTAATAAAGTTTATTAGAGACACGTGAATCTGATGCAGACAGGTAGGATGCTGGTGGAACCTGGAGTCTCTGCCAAGACGTGAATCATGACAATCTCATTAGAGGTGTTTAGGAGCATGCTTCGGGTCGTTTGGAGTCCACTGGTTTGTAGTGACACTTTTTTTTTAAGTTTCACATAGTGTGACTGGCTTAGAGGCAGTAAACTGACTGAAGAGCTGAAAAATAAAAAGTCAGTTGGGTCAAATCATCTGGACGCTACTGAAGAAAACAGCTGACCTTTTCATGAAAAATTTTGATTTTTCTTTAAAATATTCATGAAAAAGGGAAATTATGTGTTACATCATGTGGGTTGGACCAATGGGGATTGTCTGTTTATTTCAGCTGTCACCTGCATGTTCGCTAGAGGGGGGCGTGAGTTGGGAGTCACATTTTCTGTTGACCGCACGCTTGATCGCACACCTCAAACACATATCTAACATCTATGTTCACCTTTCGCAAGTACCGGATTCTGTTTTCTTTGATATCATTAATAAACCCGTCAAACAAAGCAAGTGGATGTTGTGGAATCAGCGTGCTACACCACTAAAATACAATAAAAACAGGTGTGTCTCTGTCAACCAGTATAGAAAGACATTTTGGCATTGATTTTGAGTCAGTGGCCAAAATGACCTGGAAGCTTATGAAAAAACTGGACGATGTTTTCATGAAAAATGGTGACTTTTAGAATATTCATGAAAAAAGAAATTTGACTGAAATCCAATAAAAATGGGTGTGTCTCATTCCACCAATGTAGGAAGACATTTTGGAATCAATTTCTAGTCAATTGGTCTAATGACTTGGAAGCTTTTTTTAAAAAGTTGCAGATAGTTTGATAAGAAATGCACGAGATGCTGCTGGTTGTCTCCAGAATGAATGTGTATCCAATCCCCAACCTAAAACTAACTTCACCTCGGTAATAAAACTTCAATATTTACTCTGCTTGCGGCTGTTTGGTTTGGTCTCTCATGTTTTCAGCCGCCGAATGTTCCACTACCTTCACCAACTAGTCATTAACTTTGTCTTTCCATCATCTGGTGAGTTTTCAGAGCTTCCCACATTGAAAACGACTCACCCCTTCTGTTGAGCTGTAATGCTATGGCGGGGTCTACGGGTAGTGTGAAATTGTGTTTTTCCGAAACGGCTGCTAAAGATAAATGTCGAATAGAAAACATTAGCTCATCTTTGGAAAAAAAATGTGGTAACCATCTAAATGACACGAGCCACACAACGCACTGCTGAGGAAGACTCTGTTCTAAGGCGCCCAGATATTTATTACAAATTTCACTTGGATTCTGAATGAGGTTTTCTAACAGAACCCAGAAGTTCTGGCTTGACTCAGGAAAAGTATAAAGCTTTCTATTTCTTTGTCTTTAACAAATAACATGAGGCTATTTATGGTTGTATTCATCTACATTTTGTACTCTTCTTTTCACCTTTTACTGCATTTTGTCTTTATTAGGGGTGGTGAATATTGTCTTTCAACTTTGGCAGTTGTTTGAGTACTGTAACATCCATCAGCCTGGAGACTGAAGGAGTCATGGATCTCTCTTAAAACAACCATAAAGCCTTGGATAGAATTAGATGATTTCACCTTTTTCCCATGCAAATAACTTTGTCCAGAGAATTTTCACCTGATTTTGAGTCATGTTTTAGCTCCAGGGGAGTCAAAATGCAAATTAAGGCCAACAATCTGACATTCAGGAAGGGAGTCATCTAGAACATACAGTATGTTAAGTGGTGAGTGTACATGAGTGCAGCCTGTGTGGAGACAGGCCTGTAGACAATTCAAAGGACGTTGTCGTCATTGTTGGTCTTATTCTTGGCCATATGGGGGTGAGCCTCACAGACTGATTCCATTCTTTTTTTAGTCTTAACATATTCAAATTTACAGGTTTATATATATTATGTATATCTGTTAATCCGTCTGCGTGGACAGCTTGTTTCTTAAATGTAACAGCTAAAGGTTTGCAGTCGAGCAACTCATCCACAGGTTGTCTGCACTCTAACAGCTGCGAGTTTTGGTTTTGTTATCAGGCATTTCAAGAGTGGCTGTATGTCTACATACACATCAAACAAACTAACAGAAGCTCGCATTTTTATCTGTCATGTTCATCAGCTGGCCAGAATCAACCAATATCTACTGTAATGTGCTGTAGGCTTGACTGGACTATTATGTATGCTGATATTCAAGATTTACGGTAGTTGCGCAGAGTCGAACAAACTACATATCAAAAACGCAAATTTAAGAAAAATGCAGGGGCATTGACAGGAAAATGCAAAAGCAACAACACACCATTTATTTTTGCTTTGTCTCCATACATCATACTTGGGTGCCGCTAAGGTTAAATTCATCTGATTGACTAACGGTGCATCTGCATATCTGCTAGTTTCATAATAACATTATCATTGATGGCAGTGAACATAAATATTAAAAAATAGACACTGAACAATGTGGCTCAGAACTTTTCTCTTCCACGTGTAGGCAATAATAGTCCTCCGGTTGGTTTTATTGCCAAAATCCATCAACACTCACCTCGATCGACATGCTGTGGCTTCATTTTGGTTGTGTATTTAGAAATTTGCTAAGTGGGTTTGGAATGCAGTTCTTTTGACACATCTCAGTCACCTTAAAGATGTACTTGATAAGAGCTGAAAATGGAAGATGTACAGTAGTTGGCTCCTGTTGCATTATCTGTCTCTACGTGCGTTGAGTACTTCAGAGCTATGGTTGGAGCTAGCATTTGTTTTCAGAGTAAGAGTTGGTGAGATTTCAGTTGAGAAAGTACTGAGCCATGGAGACCTCCTGGTCAATAAGAAAATACAGTGTATCCCCCAAGCACAAAAAAAGCACATTCAGTAAGTACAGGGAACCTTAAAGATGAAAAAATGGTTACTTAGAACTAGTTGGGGGAAGGTTGGAAGGAATCAGATTAATTATTAGGAGTGGTGAATATTTTATGATACTGTTGCACGGTTTAATCTATTGGATTCGTAGCCTATACCCAGGTATGGATAAATAAAATATAGACAGAGCTTAAAAACAACATTCCTAATTTCACTGATTGATAGGGTTGTGTCATATCACATGATATTAATTGTACTGTTGTAATTTTGTGATATTAATACTTTGAGATCATTGTAGTGAAAATCCTCAACGCTTCACTTGATTGGTGCTTCTGCATCTTTTTCAGCCACATCTTGTGGCCTTCTGTAGCAGAAATATAAACAAAATTCCATTATTTTTTTTTAATACTAATCTGCTGTTTGCAACCTCAAGAATTATGATTCTCAAGATAAACCATCATTATCCACCATTTTCTTTTGTTTATATTACCCAACTTCTTGTTGTCCCTCAGGCTTTAACAGCCCATCATAATCAAGGTAGAATAAAAGCTCTGAGAGCTTTTATACACCCTTCCAACAGTAAGAAAATACGGCCTGTATAACTAAACATTTGGGAATTATCTTAAAAGAGAAGGCACAACATGATGCAAGTATGGAACTTTGGTCACAAGATAATTGTGACAAGCAGTGGAAAGCTCTTGAAAAAGCTAGAAGGTAGTCTTTGAGTTAAGAAGACTTTGTTTAAAAGATCAAGACTATAATAATCCCTAAAAATCTTTTCAGCATTATTCATTAAAAACCCAAAGTGTCAGTTCATTTTATAAAAATTAAGGTCATGTGCAGGCATGTCACCATGTCAACATTGCACAAAATAACAGAAAGTAAGACACACAACAGACTTCTGCACTTTTTAACAGTTTATTGTATATATATATATATATATACATATGCATATATACATACAGTATATATATACACTGTATATATACTGTACATATATTTAAATATATATATAAAACTACAAAAGTAAGACTGT
>OMLP01009085.1:1592-13715 GCA_900302685.1 Spondyliosoma cantharus | reverse complement strand
TGCTATGATTTTTCTCCTCAGTCACTTTCAGGCTCGAGCCGAAACCGAACATTTGTTCTTTATGTAAGAGTCGGGTTATATAAACGCTCCTCTGTGCACATCAAAAGTTCGCCGATCATCACGGTTGTACTGTAAATAATTTTTTCTCCAACCCAAAAAAAAAAAAAGAAGTGAAGAATTAATACCATAATAAAGACATATTTTTATTTTTAGCATGTCTGATGTTTCTTCTTCTATTTTCGTTCCATCCATCATGTTTCCGTCTGCTGTGCGAGTTTGTCTTCAGATCTCTGACGAGCGGCGAGGAGACGCACTCGAGACGTCCGCTTAGTTAACCCTCGAAGACCTAAAGACGTCCGCTGGCTGATCCTTTCCCACGTGCTTTAAAAACTCATGTCAAGTGGAGTCTGTCAGCTTTTTTCCCAGTGGAGTCACACGAGTCTTTTTTTTTTTTTTTTTTTGGTCATTCAGGGCCTCCGTAGTGAACGTGATCATACCGTCACATTCTGCAGCATCGATTCGTCGAGGAGGCTCGAGTAGTTTCCTCCTCTGTCGATACTGTGAAGATGCTTTTGTTGTCAGACCTTAAAAATGCAGCTACTGCTGTGTGTGTCTGTGTTATTTGATGCACAGGTAGTTCAGCAATTACAATCTTCCTGTTTTCTTCCTCATTTTTTTCACATTATTTCTGTATTTAACTGTTCAGATGTTTCAAAAGTCGACACAGACGAGTGAGAAACACTCAAACAATCCTCCAGTTGTATTTTGTGAGGTTTACCACGTTAACATGCTCTCATACAAGATAATCCAGTCGCTGTATTGATTAATAGACCGAGGCAGAGTGCACACAACCATTTTTTTTACCTTTTCACTAAGATAGCGAAAGATTAAACTTGTGAAATGGTGTCAAAAGATAAAAACCAGAGGTGGAAAAAGTACACACATTCTTCACTGAAGTAGAAGAACAGATAAGACTAAAAAAGTACTGATTCCACTTCCTCATTGGAGTGAAAGTCACAAAGTACAGGCTCGCAGTAGAAAAGTGAAAAGTAGGATCAGTAGGATTTGTCCGAGTTGTTCGTAAACGCCCCACGAAGATATCTGGTTGGTTGAGTCTCGTTCCAAGGAATAAATTTATACTCAGGGAAAGTACAGATACCTCAAAACTACTAGAAAGAAGTATTTGCTCTTCATCACTTCCCACATCTGGATAAAACAGACATTTAAAAGTCAAAAGTTAAATTTCAGTTACTGTGCTGTTTTGTTTTGTTTGTTTTTTACTAAGAAACACTGAGTAATATTATAATAAATGGCTGAATCTCGCTTAGCACAAGGTCGAACGATGAAAAGAAATAACTATGGAAGTCTAAAACATATAACTACAACTTTTTAAATAAAAAAAAAAATCCCCCAAAAAAAACTTTCTGTGGTTCTGAGTTCACAGTAAAAGGAAAAAACACCACATATTGACTTTAATCTTTGTTTAAAAATTCTGGTAAATCCATCCATTCCAAGGCAAAGCGAGTGTGAGATTGAGACTTTAAATGAGCCGGACTGAAACTTCCGGTTCTCCTTGAATCAAACGGTGTGAAGCAACCGATGGTGACGTCTGGAATCGGGGTGGAAGAACAGAAACACACAGGAGAGTCTTTACAGAATACCTTTACCTTCATGGACAGGTAGTTTTAAACACTAGGTGTTGTCTGTCACATGCACGTAAAACAATGGAGCGCCTCAACCTGCCTTGAATTTCCCGTTTGCTTCGCCTCTGTCAGCACTCGGTAGATGACAATGCATAGTAGTAAAAAAAATAAATAAATAAAACCGTGTTGTGTTTCGGATGTGCTCTCGCCCCCTCCAGCCGTTAATACTTTAATACTTCTGCTTTAATAATCAGGGTGGGCGAGTACGTTTTAGTATCACAAACTAGGATGAGGAGATTTGGGAGTGGGCAGATAGGTAAACTCAGATTCCAGCACAACCCCAACCATGAGAAATCAAAAGAGGAAGTTGTTTATGCCCAAGGGTGTGATCTTCTTACTCCAGTTTTTTTAGAGAGGAGAAGGGATTATTTATTCAAATCTTATTGCTACTTTGAAAACATCAGCAGCACCGACTCAAAGACATTAAGCTGGTGAAAACCTACAGTCGCTGTTTCATATTTGAATGTGGCCTAGATTTACTCAGGGGCTTACTGGGACTCTGCAGACAGGATGTTAACCTCGGTGCCCCTCGAACGCAGACCCGAGCAGTGTTTCTTTTTCTATCTCGCTCAATCTTTTCGCCCCTTTTTCGCAGGAGTGCTGTTCCCTGATCCGCCCGCAAGTGTACATGTGTTTCTCGGAGTGGTGTTGTTGAGCAAGGCTATCGACGTCTATCAGCAGAACAGGTTTGGCTGCAGATGTAAAGGGAGTGCGTGGAGGGGATCTGAGATTATCAGACAGCCGCTTGCGTCATTCGGACGTGCGCGGCGATAACACAGAGCCGGTATGTTCGGCTTTTAGTGCTGCTCTGAAGGTGTCGGGTCTCCGGTCGGTCCGTCGGAGCGGTTACGCCTGCAGGAATGCAGTTTTCTTTACTTGGAATCAAGGACTGATGCAATTTCCAGATGAACCTGTTTTCCATTCAACACCACCAAAATAACAAGGGAACCAGAGCCAAAAAAACAACAGACGTGGAAATAACTGAAAGCTTGGTGCTGGTGTTGGAAAGAGACCAAGCAGATTAGTATAACTATCATTTCTTGGTATTTTTACAATACGTAAGTAGTTTATAATTCTACTTCTATATTACCTTACGCACAAAAATCAAACTGTAGTTTAGTGTCACATTTCTGTAGCATGAGTCGTCAGAGGGTTTCAACTGTTAGAGGCCAAAAGGTAAAACATTTCCAACGTATCACAAAAATGATTAAAGAGAAAAAAGACCAACATACGAATATACACACCTGAACTAAACTACTGAATCGTATGTGAAGGAGTTAAAGGAGATAGAGCAAACAGTTCCCCCTCTGTCTGAAGTGCTCCTGTCTCTTTAAGAAAAACCCAGTCTGCTCTGATTGGTCAGCGCACACACGCCCGACCCAGCACGGCTAACAACGACAGGGAAGCTGCGCTAACTAAATTCTTACGCACCAAACTAGACGCGATACATACATTATGCAAATGTAGAATTAAAGGCGGGACTACTGACGAGGCGTTTGAGGAGCTGTGTTTTCTGTGGGAGAGAGGAGCGTCGGTTGGTGCCGACTTTACAACCACTAGAGGGCGCCGCTCAGAACCTCGTCTTTTCCTTCTCCATCGTTTAGCCCACGTTGATTCCCGTCTAATCTCCAGATGTACAGATTTTTAAAACTCTCCTTGTAAAGATCCAACATTTTTAACACTTCTTCCTCTCGTCCCGTGGTCGTGTCTGGCTTGGACTGTCGGCTACACTGACACTCCCGCTCCACTCCCGCTCCGTCACTGGTCGGTATTCGTAAGCTTTCAGAAAACGTGCAGAAATATGGACGAGACGAGCGGCAGAGTACGGACAGAAGGCTCCGTCCGTATGTAACTTTGACGGTTCAGTTTTCCAGGACAACCTATGATTGAGATTCATATACTGCTCATATACTTCATTATCGGATCTGAATACTTATTTTACCCCCGCCAGCTAATCACTAACGTCATCTGGTGATCTGGTGCTGGGCAGGTAGTGCACAGTCGGTAATGAGATCTCTATTGTTTAAATAGCTGCCTGCTGCGGATTTAAACGACACCGATGAAAGAGAAAGTCGGGAGGTAAATCTCTGGGGATCGTAAACCTCGAGCGACACCTTTCACACTGCACGTCGTCACTTCATCCACCGTTAATATAATATTAATCATAGTAGCTCGCAGAACAAGAGAGGGAAATAAACGATGCAACTGAAAGCTGCAGCCCAAGCCAGCGCAGGCCGTCCTGGAAATGAAGCTTTTTAGATCGTTAATAACGCCGATGACACGTCCTCAGTCTGCTCACGCACCACCCGGCATCCGAGCGGCATCTATTAAGAGTTCATGATTAGTCTAGTCAGCTGTGCAGCTCTCTAAAGTTTTACAGTCACAGATTTCCCTTAACATCACCTAATTAATCTCAGCCACATAATTAATTTGCCTCCTCGCCCCACATGCAGTAAGAGCGGTAAACCGGGGCTAAAACCAGGATTAATAGCCTTGCCCTCCTCCCGGCGCCTCCCCTCCTCTCCTCCCTCCACCTCAGCTGTGACGCTATTTTCTGTGGAAGTTTCTGGACTAAGTTGGAGCCAGACTTCTACCCCCAACCCCTCTTCCCCCCGCTGCCAGGCCACACTAGTTGTTCCTGAAGGGCCCTGTTTCCCTTCAAATCACAATCGGCCAATCTTGGGGGGGTTTTTCAAAGGATGATGTGATCCGATGGAGCACAGCCCCTCCTGCAGTCACCGGGGCTGCAGCTCGCTTTAATTGGAATAGATTGTTTGTCCGCTCAATGTGTGAAGCCCAGCAGAAATAACACATGCACCCACTCGCCTTTCTTTCTTTTCCATACAAAGTAAAAAAAAAAAAAAAAAAAGAGAGAGAGAGAGAGAGAGAGGATGCACGTACACACATACAGTGTTGTTAGTTTTCCCTCGGAGCCGCAGAGCGAAGCAGTAAAAATGGATTGTTTGAATGTACAGCCGGAGATATTTTAACAACCCGATGTTTGACAGTGTTGGGTGAGAAACCAGACGAAACCTATTTAGGCAGTGAACTAGAACTGCGACAGTGCGACAAAGGTCAGGTATGTGAAACCTGTCCTGTCGTCATGGCCCATTCTTACGTTGGTTGTTGGGTGGCAACATCTCTGCGACTGTAGCGTTCCTGCTGCTGCAGAGGAGGAAGTCAGGAGAAGTAGAATAAAGAGCGACGACTCCAAACGGGGGAGGAGGTCAGAGATGGCGAACGGGCCAACGAGGAAGACGACGAGCCGACACGGCGTCGGCTACTCAGGTAATGTTAGCAATGAGAGTGAGAGAGGTGACGTAGTGATTCTAAACCAAGCTAAGTGGTGTAGTTACGTCCCGTACATGACGTAAAGTAGGTTTTGTAAAGACAAGCCGCAGAAAACACGGACGCTCGACCTTTTCATTCGTTGAGTTGTGAGGATGAGTTTGTATTTTGCTTGTGTTTTCATGCATGAATTAGGAAGAAGAGTCGCTCATTTAGAAATGGGTTAGAAATATGTTTGATAATGCAAACTGATTTGTAGTAGTAAGGATTTGGGAAATACTCTCATATCAGCGGTGAGTTTTTGTTAAATGACCTTCTGGACTTCTCAAGAGATCCCAAGTTAATCATTTTTAAGAAACCGGGGATGTTCAGGTGAATCAATAATCCTTGTTTGAGCTTTGATGAAAAAAAAAAAAAAAAGAGGAAAAGCCTTTAACATTGTTTCTTCACGGTGGTACGGAATCGTCCGCGTCCTCGCATGTTTTCTGTCGGGTGTGACTGGTCGCCGTCTCGCTCTGCTTATTCCCACACGCTTGCTGCCGCTCCAGGTGTCGTCCACAGCTGTTCGAGATGAGCCACTGACATTAATACACCACATCGCATCGTTGTGCTGAGTCTGAAAGGCGCCTTTATTGAGCCTTGACATGCACTCCAACGCGAGACATCCACGCGGCTTTATGACACGGGTAACCTCGACACCCAGAGCACTCACGCGATGGAAAATAAAAAAGATTCTTAGAAAACCTGAACGACTTCTCTGCGGCCTTGACACACACGCGCACCGTTAAAGTATCTATCCTTCAATCGCAGCACGATGAGCGAGGTTTCTGTCGATTTAATTCGAGCATTAAAAAGGCAAAGCGGCCAAATGTTTGACGTGAATGCGGTCCCCTGGCTGCTCCTTCACCGCTGAGAGGAATATATCCAGGAGAGCACCGAAAAGGCTGTTGACTCTGGATAAAGGTGTGTCGGTTAATGAGCGGTTGTCCACTCATTACCGTTTCGACACAAAGCCGGAATGAGCGAGTCACCCGGGTGACACATATTAACTGCCGGCCTCACGTACGCAGGCGGTGCTGCTGCTCCTTATCTAAACATCTGACAGAAGCAAAGTGTTTGGGATAATCGTCTTCACACAGTGTTTGTGTTAATGCTCTATTTATTGAGCTGTGCGGCACTTACAAGGACAGGAGGTCCTTGCCCCCCCTCCCCCCTCAGTTACCGTTGCTACGGCTCTCTCACTCATAATTTATTCCGTTTACAAAGGTGGCAGATTGAACCACTCGAAATTATCAGTTATTAGTCCTTGATTTCAGCCAGAGGTGGATAAAAGTAGCGTTCTCACTTCTTCTGCAGGAGCCGCTGACTGTTTTTCATCGGCTAATCAAGCTAAAGTTGATGTGAATTTTGTTCCATGGAAGTTTTATTTTTGTTCAAGTGATTTTAAGATCTGGAAAGCAGCCATCTTGAGGCAGGGCTGGCACGTATAGAGAGCTGCGGTCACCCTGTTCTCTGTAGTGAATGGAGACAAATAATCAATTGATCCTGCTTGAATTGTGTCCATGAATCACACATCTGATGTTTGTCAGTTAAAAAGACATATTTTAATGTCAGTTTGACGTAAACGTAATGAAATACAAGAGTGGCGTTCGTGACGCCATCTGGCTCACCATAACTCAGACGTTGTCGAGCTGCTCCTGTAAATTAGCTCGCTCACAAAACCGACAAACTACCCTTTCGCATAACTTCACTTGCCACTATGAGCCGATTTATTCTGATTTTCAGCTTTTTTTAGTTCCTTTTTTTGTGCCGAGTTGGCTCCACGTCGGTGTTAGTGTCTCATGAGACTTTATCTTTGCGAGATATTTGTGGGGCGGTCGACGGGGCGATGCAAATAAACTTTGGACTTCCCGTTTGAGTCGTGCCGCGAGTCACACATGTGATGTTTGTCGATTCGAAAAACAGAATTTTCCGAGTCAAGAAAGTCTCGGTTTGTTGTAAAGATCGTAAATTCAGTCCGGGTTTCGAGCATCGTCATCATCATCTCGCTCAACGCTTCAACACAAGCGGGCACGAAAAGGAGAAAATCGCAATAAATCCGCTCGTGTTGACGGCTGGAGTTAATCCGTCCTGTGAGTTCATTTGCAGGACCGGCTCCACGAGGTTTCAGTTGGAGGTGTTGATAAGCGTTAAACGACGGAGGACTCTGCACATCTCCGGAGGATTTCTTTGAGCATTTTCTCTGACAGACAGAAGAAGAAGGATCCAGGTTCTCCTGGCCACACACAGCGTAATATGTAATCTGTAATCTGTTCCTTACACTTGTCATTTTATTTTTTGGGTTAGAAGGACAGAAAACTCTACCACTCTTTTGTAATGTTGCTGTTTTGTAGTAAAGTTTTCCACATTAGAGGTTTATCTGAGGTTGAGGCCGTGCGTCTCTCTGTGAGTCCTCCACTTCCAGAATTCAAGGGAACCTTTATCTTAATGAGGCTCTTGAGCATTTTTGTTGGAAAAGAAAAAAAACACTCTAAACCCTCAAGAATAAAAAATAATAAACCCCTGAACTGTTCTGTGAAGGATTTCCAGACCCGTTTCCTCTGCACGGACTCAAATCGCTATCGGCAGTGGATGACGACATTCCAGTGAATAAATCGAATCGCTTAAATAAATACAGATATTGATTCTCTCTCTCCAGCGATCGCACAAATCATCAATTTCCCTTAATGCTCATTATTTCTATAAGCGTTTTCTTTTCCTTTTTTTTGCAGCTCGACATCTGAACAAATAAGATATCAGGTCAGAGACGCGGTTTCACCTCTTAGCGAGCTGCGTCTTCAACCCTGTTTACCCTTTCAGAGCTAATGGAACGTAAATACACATTTCATTAGCGAGGAGGCTGCAGTGAAGGAGGAGGGCCGGAGCGCTGCTTCATGATGTATGTGCACATGTTCCTGTCATCCCTTCATCTCAGCCAGGGTCTACATGTGCTGCTGTGATGCGAGCCAGTCATTGCTGCGCTCTGTTATCAGTCATTTCCTGGCATGGTCTCCTCTGGCAGAGGAATAAGCCTGCATGGCCAATGATAACTCCCACTGCTAACAGACACCTCTGCATGGGTGAAGCATGACTGGGCCCGCAGATAGCCCCAACTCACCCCCTCTGTGAGTGTGTGTCAAACGTATGTGTGTGTGTGTAGAAATGCACGCTGGGTACTTCGCTTTGCGCGTTCGCGTCGTCCACACGCGTGTGTGTGTGTGTGTGTGTGTGCGCGTCCTTGCATAGGGAGCAGTGAACCGTATGGATCTTGATACTGAGCAGGATTTTCAAACACTGGGCTGCAGACCCAGATCCTCCCCGAAGAGCCAAACCCGAGAATAGCTCTAAATGAGTTCTATTACTGGGAATAGTTTTTTTTTTTTTTCTTCCAAACAAGTCCCATTCGCCCTTGACGTCACCGCTGAGCTTTTTTGGAACGCTTCTGTTGCTCGAGTTGTTTTGCAGCACCGGTCCTTTTTGTAAGAATACATCCTCCATCTGTCGCAGGAACACGGAAACAACACCGTTAGTTCATCAGACGCGCACGAAAAAAATACTCTCTTTGTGCTGCTGCATATGGTTCGAATCAAAGCGACATGACACGGAGATCACTCAAGTATCACGTTACAGCATGAGTGAAATTGTGTGTGTGTGTGTGTGTGTGTGTCTTGATTAAAAGTGGAGCTGCTGCGTATTGAAACCATGTGTCGTGTCGGCTCGTCCCTCTGCAGCCGCGTCGTGCCGCTGAACACACTCCCGTTCCAGGTCAATGGAAAGCAAAACACGTATTAATGATATCCTAATTAAACTTCTTCTTAAGGGATGTGGACAGAACGGGGGGTCAGAGGGAAGCCAGGGACGGCTCAGCTGCCAGGGTGAAATGTTTCTGCGAACCACAAATGTGTTCAAAAGTGCCATTGGCCCTGTGCCGTATTGAAATGTCTCTAAAATGTCAAATCATTTTCAGGTTATATCTTTATTACCAGACGTTCACATCAGGCGGTGGAAGGGTCGGTGGCAGGACTGGAGGCAACGATGCTGCCAAGCCAGCGACCGCGGTTCAAGTCTGTGTTTCAACGTCTGGAAACTTGATGTCACTGGACATTGTTGATATTGATGTTTGTTATTGAGACCTCAGGATGATTTACAGCTGTGTTTATCGGACAACAAAAAGCCTATTTTTGACAGGAAGTCAGGACGCCTTCGGTCGTGTTTTCTGCGACAAATCCGGGTGTTTTTAATGGAGATCAGGACGATTTCCAGCCAGTTTACAGCAAGAAAAACTGGCTATTTGGAATGAGGCCTCAGGATGTCTCTGGCTGCAGTTGTGGTGACAGAAAACAGGTATTTAAAGCCAAAACATGATGTTTTCCTGACCCTGACCGAGTGGTTTTCATGCCTAAACCTAACCAGAGCATGAGCACAGCGTTTATTCTGGCGATTGGGTTGCCAAGGATTGCACCCCTGGAGTCTGATTGAGCGTCTCCCCCCCCCACCACCAGAGTATGGAAGTTATAGCTTAAGCTTATAGCTTAGAATCAGAACGTCTGAATGAGATGACTGTTAACATTTATTGTTTGAAGCTGACGGAACGACCACGGAGAGACACAGAACAACAACAAAGAGCCTCTGTGAGTTCACGTTTGTTTGTTTCTTTTTATGTTCCGCTATGCTGTAAAACCAAATACCCTGCGGGGGCAAATAAAGTTGAAGCTTGAACGAAAGGAAACGCAGAATGACTACAAAGAGAGACTAAACGTCCACACGGTGACGCAAAACGGCCATGAAAATGTCATGAAAGGTCCTCAAGAGGCGGAAAACAACCACAAAATGATGCAAAGCGGCCACACGGAGACACGACGAGACCACAAAATGTCTCTGAGGGGACTGTGAATGTCTGTGTGACAGGTCCATTGTCAACAATTATGTAAAACAATGTCTGTTATCATCTTAGAATATTAAAAGTTGTTTATGACACTGAACTCTTGATGATGTTCAGATGATTTCTGAATGAAACCAGAGCCTGAAATGTGAATTTTAACACACATTTCTCGAAGGAGCGCCTCCTGTTTACAAGCTAGTCTGCCTCAGAATAGTATTTCACGTCATTCTATTTCATATATGTTCTATTTATTCCCATACAAAGTATTTAAACTTATGTTTGAATCCCCCGGCCCTGCAAAAGTTTCTGAACCTGCACCTGGATGTAGAGCCTGACCTTCCGAGAGAGATTACTGACAAACAATTAGATGTATTAAAGAAAAGCTGCTTCACAAATGAACACTGATTTGATTTGATTTGAAGTATTTCTCCTCATAACTCTCCTCTGGTAACACTTATCACAGGGAACTCCCCTCTTCCAAGTGCAAACCGCACAGTTTTCTATACAGTCGGCCTTTTTTTTTCTCTCTCTCGAGCGTCTCGCGAACGCATCTCGCGTTCCCAAGCGTCGACCCAAGGAAAATAGAAAACAGGTGGTAAGTGTGCTCGCTGCGTAAATACAAAATTACATTCAATCAGCGTGCTCAGGGAGGGAAATTTCCATCTGCCTGGTGCCGAGTTCTTCAAATAAAGAGAGGAAAAATCAATCGGCTGTTTCATGATTGACCAAATCCCTTCGCCCACGAGCCCTGAAATCCAATGACCTGCACAGCTGATATATTGCTTCTCACCTGTAGAATAATAAAGCAATCTTTTCACTAATTGAAACGCGGGCCGTTTGCAGCGGCTTCTCATTCAGTGTAGCGTTTTTTTTTTCTGTTTCTGTTTTGCTATGAATTCCCTTCTAATGAGTTTTCTGTCTGACGTCGCGTTTTGTTTTTGTCGCCGAGGTAACCGATCAAACCCGAGACTTGAGGCTGTTCGCCGTGTGTCCAGAGTTTCTCCTTCACACGTGTAAAACGTTACAGGAGAATTTTCACGTCAGACGAGCTCTCATCTGACGTAAATGCTTCCTTGGGTGCGACTGAGTGGTGCTGCCTGGGTAGAGCGTGCAGGAGGATGAGGACTGCTTGCTTTTTATTTTTATTTTTTTATGCGTTGATGTATCTGGATGTTTTGTGCAATAACATCGAAAGAGTGGAAAGCAATTTACAGGCAAAGAGAAAGGAGTAAAAAAAAAAAAAAGCAGCGGCTCAACATGCAGCATCATTACTGTCATCAGGACGCCCACGCACTCGCTGCGAGCGCTCTCGACAGTAACCCACTCTGGTTCTGGTGGGATGAAGTCTGTTTACAGTCCGGGGACCCTAAACTATTTGGACATTTGCATTGGCACATGAAGCTCATCGGGGTTAGGTTACAGGTAGCAGTTAGAGATATAACAAATATGCAGAGTTTCGTGACGTTAGCTACCAATCGTGTTGGTTATCTTGCTCGTAAAGTTCATGGATGGGTTGGACCTGCAGCCGAGTGCCCGTCCTCCTGGGTCACACTAGATCCAGGAGGAGGGAGGGATCGCGACCGGCTACTGGATGCTGTGTGTTTCGCAGCGGTAAAGAGTCCAACGGCTACTTTTTTTACACATGCGTAGGTCAGATTGTAGTTGCGCTCCAGTAAGCGTCCTTGTGTTTGCATGTTTCTGTATTTGGAGAAAAAGCACGGAATCGAATTGAATAGGAATTCACTGAACAAACAAACGTCTGACTCATAGAACTCTCCTGCTGCTTCAGGGCCTGACTCACGCATTTCTCTCCGCAGCAGACATGAAACACTTGACACCGTCTTTTGTTCCGCCGGTTGTACGTCAGGGATTTTGACCCGGCACGTTTGTCCTCGCGACATCCAGGATCAGCCAGAGGGATTTGATCAGATGTTTTCAGCCGCTGACCTCGGTCGCCGAACATAAAGGCGCCACGTCAACCGCGTGAATACAAAACAATCTCTCGGAGCGAGAGGAGCATTATGCAGCATCCTCCACATCACACGATCTCTCCATTTCTTCCATTCCCTCTGAAGTCACAGGAGGAATATACAACAGCAGCCGAAACCTCCACTCCGCCGTCCTTCAATCTCGCAGATCAAACGCACTTACCAACAATCCTGAGGAGCCTGGCGGTGTCTCACACATCTGTCAACGTTTTTCAGGTGCTCC
>OMLP01009080.1:1588-18275 GCA_900302685.1 Spondyliosoma cantharus | reverse complement strand
TCTGAATAACATCATAAATCAGAGAACTATTAAATAATAAATGTTTAAATAGCACCTTCCTACATGCTCTGGGAAATTATTCATTGCAAAGTGTGCCCATATGCACGCCGTTATAATAGCAGGTCTAAATCAACTGAGTAATACTATAACATATAAATGCTCTCACAAATTTACATTCCCTTTAATAAATATTATTTTTTCGTCTGTTAATATAAAAGGGAAAATGATCTGCCAGCCGCTGACTTAATAATTGCTTTTCTGCTCAAAATGAAATAAATAAGAGTCTTGAACCCGCACCTCCCACTCCTGGATGGCACCGTCAAATCTCAATGATCCTGGCGAAATTAAAAATGAATATGTAACCAGTCGGAACAGCCCATCCATAAAGCTTCACAGAGAGAGCACGCTTTAATATCTGCCTCAGAGCAGATGGCTATTTCATTTTTTCTTTTTCTGAATAGAACAAGGTGGGTTTTTAATATTTGAAATATTTGAACATTCAGCGAGAAACATCTTTTTTTCCTTCCTCGCTGCGGATTAAACGGTGACAGCTCGCTGGTTCCATTCATGTGGGATTTAAGTTGAATCCAAGGAGTTTTTTTTTTTTCTAATATAGGTTGCTTTGAATGTACAAAATACCTAGAGTCCACATCGGGAGAGAGAAAAGAAAGAGATCGGGGGGGAAAGCATGAGATTGGGACAGACAGCAGGAGAGATGAGTTCCCCCCGATAACATATTCACTTATTCAGCTTATTCACTCGAGGATGTAATCAAATCAGGAGTTGTGAGAAGAAGAAAAAAATAAGAGGAACAATATGGCTAATATCCATGAGCCGCTTTAATCTCAGAGAACATGTTTGGTCGGTGAACTCATTTATAGCTCCTTCTTTGGCTGTCATGTTGTGTTTCTCTGAAGCCGCAGCACCTCCAGGGGGATGACAGGTTGCCTGATTGAGAGTGTGTGTTGGAACGTGTGTTTGCCAGACATTCTTGTCTTCTTTTGTGTCAATGAGTGACCTTGAATCTATGTTTGCATGCATGTTTTCCACTATAAACATGTGAGTTTTAAGATCTGCCAGGCTCGTTTGGTGCCTGTATCAGAGACAGACTGAGTCCGACTTGAGCATTACCTGAGCAACACGGCGCGTCATATTTTAACTCCCTTTGTCTTTGACGGATAGCTCGCCTTTAAAAGCCTCTGTCCATGGTGCTGAAGGCTGGCCTGATGTATGAGCGTTAGGCCATGTTTGATAAATCCACCATGTCACTCCACCTCTGACAAACATTCATCACGCTCATTTTTCTCGTGTGAAATGTTCCGCGCGCCGAATAATTCAGTAAGACAAATAAAATCCTAGACTCTGTGCCACCCTGAGTTGACTTTCCAGCACTCTGCTTTATCTCTCTGTCGTAGGGACGCTGTGTCCCTGTCTGAGCACGAGCAGCTGTAGCAGCAGCACAGTGACTATATTCAGACCAGCTGAAGGACGAACATGTTCTTAATGAGGCAGCTAATGAGTTCTGTTCTTTTGTTGCTGTTTTTTTTCTTTCTCTCTCTCTCTCTCTCTCTTCTTCCCAGGGTCAGGACGACCATTCAACCATTCAGCTGAAGTCTTCTGACTCTTCCCCCCCAGGGTCTGGCTCAAAAGACACTGTATTGTTCCACTTCTGTCATTATTAGTATTTCTGTTTTACATGCCGGCAATTGAAAATGTCACTGATAACAAAAGTCATTACACATTTCACAGGAAAAGGGTACACTTTATAATAACCATTTCTATAGTTAACTAAACTTGAGTTAAAGGTGCACTGTGTAGTTTTGGAAGAGAAAGATCTTCACTGATTGATTCTTTATGACTAAACAAACTATCAAACTTCTTGACAAAAGAAATGACATACACAAATTGACCTTAAAGGACAACACAGTTTCATACTGTTTTACTTTGTTTATATGTGGCGGACCCTGCCACCTTTCTAGCTTCAAATAGTGTTCTGGGGACCTTATTTTCCTCTGATAACAGCTTGTTTATTCAGTTATGGAAAAAATAAACATTTCTGAATTTGTATTATGACCTCATTAATATTGTAAACATCAAAATTCTCTTTAACTTTCTTTTCCAAAACTACATAGTGCCCCTTTAATAGTAGAACTTGATATGATATGGTGTTAAAATACATTTGCAATATGTTTAGCTATAATGCCATACACAATACATATCTATAATGTTTGATATCTCAAAAGCACTTGATAAATGCTAGGACCAGGCAACAAAATTGTCATTGTTATTTCACTGCTTACAAACAATAAAATGCTTTCTAAACCATTTAAAAGGGTAACTCCATCTATCTTTCACTTTAAAGTATGCTTACAGATCTTGGGGAGGTCTACAATTTACAGGTCTAAACTGTCTCCAGTGATGTCTCTGAGCAGCGAAGTTGCATTGTAGGTAATGTAGGTGCCAGGTTTTGAAAAGCAGTGCACAATTGACTGTTTAAAAACAAATTAATACAGCAGGACCAGAGATAACGCCTACGTATTCTTCCTTTTCATCAGGTGCCTACAATACCAACAATGTAACTCAGTCACTTAGTGACATCTCTGGGGGCAATTTATAAGATTACAGGCAGCTTCCACTGGAGCGACCGCAGACTTATTACTTTTTTATCAGTAGTAATCCTCAAGCTCTTTATATTAAGTTCAAAATTGGTGGAGTGACCCTTTAAGCAATGGTTTATTGTAAAGTTGCAACTGATGCTTATGAACCTTTACAATTGCTTGATAAATCATTATAAAGCATTTCATTGTTCAACAGTTAAACAAATATTAACAAAAGTTTAATTCAAGTTGCAACAGACAAAACGCAGAATAAAACGTAAGTTTATTCAATTATTTAGTCTATAATAGACGTGGACTGCCAGTTAACCTCCCTTTTCCCTGATGACCATGTCCCCAGTGTAAGACAAAAATCTGTAGTGATAGTGAGGTTTATTGGGAACCAATGTAAACATTGTGCATTACACTGTGCAATCATTTACTTCATAATGATATGCTGAAGCAGAAAACTTGTCTATTCCCAGTTTAAAGGTGCATTAGGTAAGAAGTGGCCACATGTCAAAGCAAGGTCAGTCCAAATGAATAGGGGCAGCATATCACCAGAGTAACCACTAACTGCTGCTAACTGAAGCTGCTGGTAGCTAGTTCGCGCAGTTAGCTGTGGAGTTGATGTCCAGATTGGGAGCTTGCATTGGTACTACGAGACAGGACAGGTTTGGGGCTAGCTGGTTAGCATGCTAGCTACAGTAAATATCTCAGCAATACAACACATGGGCATCGTTAACACCACCAGAATTGTTCATCCGTCGCATTCTGTCAGTAATTTTATTTAATTTTTGAAAATGTTTTAAACCAAAATTCCTACATAGTGCACCTTTAACTATAAATCTACCATTCATCAATGATGGTTATTATAAAGTGTTAAGAAAAGTAGTATAGTTATAGTGTTGCATGACAAATGACAAACATGAGAAGAAAAGTAGGCAATTGTTTGTAAAAGAAACAATGACATTTATTTTTTTTCTTAGCACTTTTCTTAATTAGTCTGTTGTGCCCATTGATCACATATAGTACAGTTAATATAAAAATGGCTTTTTAACTTTACACCCAAAGCAACAACGAAATGTTTTCTTAAAATATGTATGCTAAAAATACTGAGAAAGTATTTCCACTAAAAGTACTGGAGAATAGCTTGTGACTCTGCGATGATGACATGGCCGTGTGTCGCTGCCGCGGCTGACTCGTCTC
The DNA here is from genome assembly GCA_900302685.1 of Spondyliosoma cantharus. Classification (NCBI taxonomy): domain Eukaryota; kingdom Metazoa; phylum Chordata; class Actinopteri; order Spariformes; family Sparidae; genus Spondyliosoma; species Spondyliosoma cantharus. The sequence goes on along the minus strand of OMLP01009080.1, from coordinate 14,472 downwards.
TTCACTCTCTTCTCTGTTTACCTCATGTAGTTCTTGTTGTAGGCACTTACCAGGGCATAACAGATCACTTTCGCGAGGAGACGACACATCAGTCACCTCGGTTTTAATCAACCTGTTATATTTGTTTTCAGTCCGATGCATTTGTTTCCCCGTCACCGATGCAATGAGAACTACACAGCATAAACAGCCATTTGGCAAATGTCCTCTCTTGATACTCATTTTGTCGCTGAATTTCATTAAGCTTAATGTGACATTGTAATCAAAAGTTGCCTGCTCCTTGCCTTAATTTAAACCCCATTTAAACCATTCAGATACAGAGGATTTGTCATTACATCAACATAATAGAATATATAACAATATTTCCATGAAAAATCAAGAATCCATTTTTAAATAGAAAAAAGGGGTGACGGGGGTATATTTCATCAAAAGGCTTACACCATAGTCACTGTTATTTGTCTACTCTACTAAATCTCCCTTCCCAATATAGACAGGTGTTATTACTGTATCTCTAACTCGTCTATGGAGGTTTTACAAAGCACAGACGGTATTGCTTGGGACCACACGGACAGTTCCACAACTCTGAACACATTTAACAGTCAATTACAAGAGAGTTGACCTTCATCAATCGTCTTCACCTTCTTTCCTCGGCCTGCATTCCCGTCTGAATGGTACTGAAATATATCATTTTGCAGTAAATGCCCCTTCCTGGTTGATGTTAGCTCGGTTTGATGCAACAAAGCCACCATTTCAGCTAGGGTTGAAACTGGGAGAGCATTGAGTCAATTATAAACTGTTCCATCCCAGTCCGGTAATAGTTTTGCCAGTGTGTCTGAGCCGGGGGACCAGCAATGGGTAAGCCTTTGAAACAGTACTACAGATTCGTCCACCCCTGCCCATGGCCTCGTCCATTCAGTGGAGTTGGTGTGTGGTGCTCTACAAAGCTGCGCTCCTTAAAAGGCATTGTCAGATACATTTATGACTGTGGCTTTCACTTCCACTCCACTTGGCAGTCCCTTCCCTGTAACCCACAGATTTGTAAAGAAAGGAGAGTGCATACCGGTAGCTTCCACTGGTGTCAGTGAAGCTTTAGAGTCGCATTTCCTTATATCCCCATAAAGGTGGTGGTTCCTCAGAGACACATAAATAAGCAGGCATGCCACAGAAATCACAGCCAAGAGCACACCAAAGACGGTGATTACCGCCACGTCCCATTTTTCTGTGGCCTTGGCTGCCAGCTCTAATCCCTTAGTGGTGACATTGACACATTTGGTGTCATGGTTGTAGTGGATGCCGCGCACATCTACACAGACTTTGTAGTGAGTGGCAGGGCTGAGATGGGTGAGGTTGTAGACCTGGACGTCAGAGGGAACCCTGGTGGTAAACGCCGTGGTGGGATGTTCAGTGCCTGACGCTGTGTACCACTTGATGTTTGGAGCCAGGGTGCCAGGGCCGGCCTTCCACGAAACCAGGATGGAGTGTGACTCCACTGACTTGATTCTGACATTCAGAGACCCGTTTGCAGATTTGGGGAAATATCCATTCACCTCTACTGAGACAGATTTAAGATCAGCTCCGACTAGATTATGTGCAACACAAGTGTAAAGGCCAGCTTCATTTACTGTGATATCATAGATGTCAAAAGTTCCCTCCGGGTGCATGTAGAATTTCTCAGACACAGTGTTAGGCAGGACCCTGGTCCCAGACGGGGTGATCCAGTAGATGTCCGGCTCTGGTTCAGCAAAGGCCCGACAATGGAGAGACACCGAGCTCCCATTCTGTGCTTTAATATGCCCGGGCATGCTTTCGGGAGAAATGAGTGGCAGACAAATCTCCATCATCTCCCTGAAGTGCACCTGTCGAACATGCTGGCCCTCGTACTCGGGAGGCTCCACACAGAACAGAGAATCAGGCTCCATGAAGCGAATGTTGGTTTTGTTCATGTTCATCCAGCGGACTACACAGTCGCACCGTATGGGGTTGCTATGCATGCTAACCTCTCGGAGATTAGGGAGGGACTCGACAGTAATCCTGTGGAGGGCACTGAGCGCATTGCCATTTAGCATTAGGGTTTCCAGGCGCGGTAGTTTGTAGAAAGCATTAGGATGGATATAGGAGAGTTTAGGGTTGTTGGTGGCTTCTATTTTTGTCAGCTCGGGGAGGTTATTGAGGGCAAAGCTGTCGATGGAAACTAACTCTGGCATGCTATTAATCCCCAGTTCTTTCAGATGGAGCATATCCACAAAGTCGCCTCTCTGTATCCTTGCGATTGGGTTTTTATTTAGATCCAAAAACTTGAGATTCTTTGCATTTTTCAGTGCAGAATGAGGCACCTCAGGGAATGTGTTATCATAGAAAGAGATGCTCTCCAGATTATCAAGACCGGCCAGCGCATCGTCAGGAAGCTGAGACAGGTTCATTCTGGTGAGAACGAGACTGTGGAGGTTACTGAGAGGTTTGAAGTTCATATCATCGATAGAAAGAACAGGGTTCTCACCGATCATCAGGATCTCCAGATTTGGCATGGGTTCGAACCAATCTCTTTTAATGACCGTCAGCTTGTTAGAGTTGAGGTGGAGCCGCACAAGGTTGCTTAGACCCTGGAAAGCCATCGGGGAAATGGAGGAGATGAGGTTGTGATTCATGTAGAGCTCCTGGAGGTTAGCCACCTCAGCGAGACATCGGTCTGGCAGCTCTCGTATCCAATTTTCCTCCATGTGAAGGGAGAGCAGCTGAGGAAGATTCCCCAGATGGACGTCGCTGATGGAGGATAAGTTGTTTTGCGATAAATCAATCTCTGTGATGTTGGCCAGGTAATCCAAGGGTTGGTCAATCCTTGCAACATTGTTTGTTTGCAGTAATAGTACTTGTGTGCCCACTGGCAATTTCTCTGGCAGGCTAAAGAGTCCCAAGTCATTACAGTCAACTGTCTGCGCCTCCATGTACACCGAACTGGGAGAAAACCAGGGTCTAATCTCGCATACACAGAGCTTTGGGCAATCGGGCCTCTCCTCTGTAGCCACAACAAAAGAGGCCATGGCCAAGCCAACAAAGAGATCCACAAATGACACGTCCTTCATATTGGACCGATTCCCTCCAGTAAGAAATTGGTCCTTGTAGATTAAGTGGTCTGAGCTGTTAACTTCACAAATAATGAATCATTTGCTGCAGCTGCTGAGGCGATTGACTCACCGCCCCCCTGCCACAACCACCAACAACCGCAGCAGGGCTCCCGAGGGTTTTTTTGTCTTGCTGTGTAGACGCCCTTGGATGTAATGACCAATCACTCAGTGCTGCCTGCTGGTGTCAGGGTTCAGGGCCGAGGCTGCAGTCAGGCAGACTCGAGAAGGCGGGAGTGGGGAAAAAGGAAAAAATGGATGGAGTGATATTAAACCTCAAACGACTTGTGTTGGGCACATTTATAGGTATCCATGAAAAATCTGCTCTTTAAAAATGGATGTCCTCATTCATTGACGGTCGTTACTAGCTTCCAGAGTCCACGGCCCAGTCCATTCCTACCTGTGTAAAACAAACAGAGAGAGGATTGGCATGAGTATTACATGATATTGTCGTGGTCAGGAAATGAGAGAAGGATTTGGTCATATTGACATTTGTTATAGGCACACTGATGCATGTTGACATTTATACAAGCTCCCTTCAAGACATAGAACCAGGGATTTACATCTGTTTGACCTTCTAGACTTCATTCGGGGGACTTACCGACGTGCCCCCAAGCCCACCCCCCACCCCCACGTTATGGCATTCAATCCTGATGTTGGCCGTGTGAGCCTATTATTGGTCAAAGAGAAGGCTTTATTAAGATTCTTAAATGGCAGACATGCTAGGGCTTAAGCATTAGCCTTTAGGCCAAGAGCTGCTTAAAGGAATATGTCGCTCACTATGGCAACACGTAAATGGGCAGCCGATGACACACACCATGTTGAGACTGTAAGGCTGTACATGCAAACTACGCATTTGACACAGATGTGGTTCACAACCGAATATGCAGCAAACGGACAGCCAGGGGAGGTGGAATTGCATTTAATGTGTTGACATAATTAATCTGTGTGCAATCAACAAATCCGCATGCTAATAGGATTTAATATTTGGGAAAATTACCGGTCATGCAGTTCAGCAGTGGCCACACATTGCAAACAGCAATGTTGAGGTTTTCACACACACACACACACACACACACACACACACACACACAGGCCTGAAGGGAAAACATACCTAATTATGATTCCGTGTGATCAGACACGCATGTTTACCAATAACAATAATGAAATCTAAAAACAGATCTTGCTAAATGACATTTCCTATCCCCACTCTCAATGTTAAAGAACAATCAGTAGTTTACTCTCGAATGAGCAGAGAGTAAATACGATGAATCATCAGTCATCACGTCATCACTCACAGGTGTGTCATAGAAACCAATAAGTGCAGAAATTAATTAGATTGTTAGCAGAAACTAGTGAATGTCTATTGTGGAAATTTTTTTAGCCTGCTATATTAGTGGGTTAGATTAGACAGTAAGAGGGCTGAGGTTAAATATACTGCCCTATATAGCAAATATGGAAAGACTTTGTACTCAACCCTTGTGTTAATGGGATGAAGGATCAGGGCTGTGACAGCTCGTACTTAGCTTTGATATGTACAGAATAGAGTTGCAGAGATATATACAATTTTCCAGTTTAACCATACCGTGGTGTAATGCTGACAGCTATCATACCGTGTACATTTGCTTACGTATTGCGTTGAATTTCAGCATACAATTGCAATTAAAATGAATTAAATATCAAGTTTCATGTCTGTGAGGACATAACATTTTATGAAATAATGACAAAGCGTTTGTTCAACTGAGAAACCATCTCAACCACTGCAACCCTAATACAGAACAAACCTGTGTATTACACCATGTAGTTATGCCTAAACACACTGCAAGTAGGTTTGCAGCAATATACAAGTTTTAAGGTGTATCATGGTACAAATACTAAAGGTAATGATACCATGTACATTTGCTTTTCAAATGTATTGAATTCTACTGTACTACTGTATATATGTACTACTGTATATATTTCAAGTTCATAATAAGTCTCATGTCCTAGACCGAGGGCGATCTTCAACATATGCAATTTAAGCAGTGTAATGGGGGATTAGCATGAAGTCAGATTACATAATTACATTGGGGAGCAAAAAGCGTAACGCGCTTGAAAGGGGCACAGCCTGTTACTCCACAGCCCCTAATGCAAAAATACTAATCATAAAGCACACGATAAGGTTGACCAATCAAATATGCATCACATCCACAACTCCAACACAGTGTCAATCTATTAACACGGTTTCATGTGTTCCTTAACAAATGAATATTTTGTATTATTACCTGATTAATAATGTGAATGTTACCTTGTGTATTTTATATTTATTTATTTATTTAGAGCCTTGATATTTTCTGAGGTGGTAATCACAACGGTAAAAACCTGATACCATTGCAATCCTGGCTGCAGGGTTCTTGACTTGTTTCACTGACAATCAATGAGGTGCCTAGTGTGATTTTCAGGGGTTCGGGTTAAATTAATAAAAAGTTATGAAACAGGGCACATTTAACACTTAAAGCTTAAACAAACATTATAGTCTCGACACCATGAGCAGATTTTGTCCTTTGATTATCTGTCATTTATAGTGTAGCAGAGGCGATAGGGTTCATTCGGCTCTCACAGAAACAAATATTGATTAAATTGTCTGTGAATATCTTCATACGAGAAAAAAAATAACACACTGTGGACAAATAGAACTGTGATACGTCCACTTTTTATATGCGGAGTCCCTTTTACCATCATATTATCTGGTCTCCATCGTCTGAAACTCCACAGCTGAAGTGTACCATGTAATTTGTCGTATGTAACCGCCTCTTACCGAGCAGATGGGTTCGATGGTGCTTGTGATATTTCTGGCCTATAAGAGCGTGCACCACATCATGGGAAAAGTCAAGAGAGACAGGGGATGAAATGGAAAGAATCGAGGGGAGAAGTGTGACGGCAGCTGGGAAGTGAGAACAAGGAAGGAAAGAAATGGGTTCATTTCATCACCCTTGCTGTTTCCACCTCAGTGGCCACAGGGGAGATGTGAGGGGGAAAAAAAATAGAATAATATAAATAAATATATATGTACAGACAAAACTTCTGAAGGTAGAAGAAACGCTGCAGTTTGCCCCGCTGGCAAGGCGAAACCAAGCCAAGGGTTCATTCCTCAACCTCTGCTCCAGCACTGGCTGGAGTCTGGTGTGGAGAAGGGAGGGCAGGCACTGAGCTGAGGATGGAGACCGAGAGAGAGGAGGGGGGTATTATTTTTCAAAAGCACCTGGCACTTTAATAAGCTGCAACATCCAGAGCGTTCTGATAAACAGGGCTTAGCCTCTCTCCCTCAGCACTGGCTCTTCATTGTCGGCTGATCCGTGCCCTGGAAACACAGGCTGGAGTCTGTGATCCAGCCTACAGCGCTCGGGTCTCACCTCTGCTCGCTCTGGCTTTTTGTCTCTCTGGTAATCACAATTGCGAGCAGTGTAATGTGTTCAGGTTACTGTTATAACTGTTAATTGTCTGACCAGTGACTTATATTGTCGAATTTAGGCTACTGCTTCCATTTTAAGATCGAATTTTCTATAGGCACTCAAAAATTAAGTTCTAGGAATTGGAAATCTTATTGTAGAATAAGACAATGACTTTAAATCATGTATTACTTTACTGCGGAAGGATATTACTGTTAGAAAGGAAGGATTGAAAGAAACAGATTGAGAAAAAAGATGTCTTTTGTGTAATGTTAATGTCTGGTGTCCCACACTGGCGAAAAATCTAGGATGGGATTAGAAAGGCTTTACCGGACAATTTGCAAGATGTTGTGGACTGCAAATACAACATATTTCCCTGCTAATTAGTGAGGATCAAATGATGTTATGATAAGCCAACACTTGGTTCATGTAAATCTTGATTTTAGGCCTGGGTGTGTCGGTTACTGTGTGTATTATTCTTTAAAATGCCACCACTTTGACTGTGGCACCAGAGTTACAGTTACGACCCATGTTTGGAATGGTAGTGAAGGGGTACATTATTTTCTTTATTGATTGATCGTTTGCCTATGAAATGAAAGTCAGGATCCCCATCTAGACTTCACAGACCCAAATCTGACACATATTGTTTGCTTTGTCCAACTAACAACCCAAAGATCAGCTAAAAACCAGGAAATGTTCCCATTTGAGAAACTGTAACCCAGCTAATTTTTATCTTAAAGGTGCAATATGAAGGAATTTTACTTCAAAACATTAAACAAACATTTTAAAAATTGCAAGAAAACACTCCCTTGTGCACTGAGCCTCCAGTCAGATGCGAGGCCAGCTAATATGGCTGCTAACTGTACCACTAACAAGCTAACTAGCTAACTGCAGCTACAGTTATAAGCAGTTAGTGTTTACTTAAGTGATTTGCTGCCCCCTATTTGTTGAATTTGACAGCTGGCCAATTCTTACAGGTTGCACCTTTAAAGAAATTGCTTCAATTTGATTAAGTACATTTTTATAAATTGTTGCAGATAATATTTCTAAAGATGACCTAATCACTTTAGCTCTAGTTGTTAATACATTGAATTATTTAAACATTTCCAACCATTCAGTTTAGAGGACAACATCACCCAAAAGTGAAAATGAACTCATTATCTAGTCACTCTAGCGTTGCAGCATTCTTCTAAACAACTGAAGTAGATGGGGGCTTGTTTAAAATGTCAAAAACCAACCTACAAAAATAACTTGGTTCCAGACAGCTTGGCTGATGAAATTAAAGTCCCCTGGAGCCAAACAATCCCAGATTGATTTGAAAAGATGTTATTTATACATTTTTTTAGCCAAAATCTTCACTTTAGCTGATGAGCTAAAAGTGTTAGCATGCATCCTGTCTGAAGTTGGTACACAAACTCAACCGCATTTTGGGGCTGTAAATAGTGTCTTTACAATTCAATATGGGATCACAAGTTGTACAAACCCTGTTGTGGCCCATATAGCCTGATAAATGGCCTCATCTGATGTCACTTGAGTTACGATCTGGCTGTTTTGTTTGAAAAATAAGCAAGAAAGAAAGGGTTTACCATTGTCTCTAGTCCACCCTTTATTTCCGCTTGAGGCTAATGGCTCAAGGTTATGATAGCTGCTACTAGCATAACACTCCTGAATCAATTTGCATTGTTAATGTAGGTGCCAGGTTTTGACAAGGAAGAATAATGTGTGGAATAAAGAAAAGCTATAACCTTCTGCTGCATAGATTCAATTTTTTTTTTTTTTTCAAACTTTTCATGTTAGAGGAGCTTGAGGCTAAATCTGTGGAGTACTTCGGCATACAATATCTCATTGCAGACAGCGTTAAAACTTTGTTAAGTCGACCCATTACATTGTTTAAAATGTTCTCTTTTGAAAAATGATCTACTCAAATAGTATAATATCGAATGAATATCAGAAGGACTCACTTTTTCATTATGCATTTATCTCGCATTGAATCCAACGTGGGCCTATAATGGAATCGTACTCATGTTAAGGGCAGATTTACCTCGAAGCGCTTACTTTGACATCCAGCCTATGCATTTAAAACAGAGATTTAGTTTCACATTATTCCGCGTAATGCTACTTCCAAATGTATGTCTCTGAAGCAACACCGGATTAAACATTACACGCCTTTCATTGTCACAGAAATCCAAACCTTTTACGTGTTGTGGACAAATGTATGTAAATGAGGTTTGATTTAAAGTCGTCTGGATGTCAGCTGGGGTCCCAGTGAAGGGCTGTCGAAGGGAAACATTTGTGCGAAAGAAGCTGACTAGATAGCAGATGACATCTTGTGCGGCAAGGTGTCTGATGCGGCGAACGTGCTGAGTCTTCGGGCGCGCTCGCCATCTAAGCAGAGCAGCGTTGAGTCGATGACTTAGTTACATAACAAAACAGTTTGGAGTAAAGACAATCAAGGCTGGGTGGCTGACTGTGTAACAAAACCAATGAAATGTTTTGACAGTGCGTGCTCTCAGATTATCTGCATGTAAATGAAAAGTGGAACATCCGCAGAGCTTTTTTTATTCTTAATCAAGACGTGTGCGAGAGGCTTTCAACAACACAGCCTCCATTAAGGATGCACAAATACAAATAACGCACTTCATCGCACTTTGTTATAAAGTTGAAATACTGTACTGAACTGCATCCTCTTAAGTGAACAATCCTAATCATCCACAGGCAGCTGAACAGGTAAATTGGTATTGTGCGACTGCATTATGTGAGGCCTAGTGAAGTCTATAATCTTGGAGGCCTTGCACCGTGACTGCTGTGACTACGGAGTCCACACAGTGCTTGTACCAACCTATTAGTAAGAGGGCCAGTCGAGCTACCCAGCCGCAACCCCCCACACACACCCACTGCTACGATGTAGAGCTAATTTCCCACAATCCGCTGCTCAGTCGCCGGTAATTGAGGTGGAGGGGAAAAGGGAGAGGGGAGATCTGGAGGACAGAATGACTTGCCGGGGGAGGAACTTGTCGTAGTATCAGAAGTGGTGTATTAACCTCTGGCGACCCTGAAATGCTGTCGTTGCGGGAAATATTGACCATGAAGCGGAAGGATTAGCCAAAACGCAGTTAAAAGGTGGGGGAAAACAAGGCCTTACAAGAAAAAAAGATTGTTGTGGTGTATTAAGTGGCAATAACTTGGCTAAGCAACTGTTGGACCAAGAGAAATGTGGTTAATATGGCTGCGGCAAATAGAATTCAAAGACGGATGCTTGTAATCTGCGCCAGGAAAAGCCTCTGGAAATCTTGAGCGGAGAGATACATAATCAACAGCCGGTAATTTGACCCGGAGAGCACGAAATGGGATCTCTTGCAACCTAATGTCTAACTGCACTAACGCATTACGCCTCAGCTTTGACATTTGCTCGAGGAGCCAATGGAAGCCTTTTATAGGTCAGGCTAAGGTGTTCACTCATGGAGCTAACACGAGTTCCCAGGTGTCAGAGGAAGGCGGGGGGGCAATCATTCAAGCCATGGTCTCCAAAGCACCTCCATTACAGTAGGAGGCTGACAGACTAGCCCACAGGCTTTTCACTTTTAGTAGTGTTAATCTCGACTGTGAACATTACGGCAAACAAGCTCCTGGTATCTAGTTTGTTTGAGGACTGCCTCAACTGTGTGAAATACATCGGTTACTTGCCAAGAGCTCATTTGTAGGTTAGTTGATGACCACAGAACACTAAGAAAAACACGGAAATACCTATATGTTGATATGAAGAATTTACAAGTTTACACCTACTTATGCATCCAGCAGGAACTAAGGAACAATTTAATTCCTTTAAAGTCACGTGTCTGGCCACCAAGTGCAATATTTACTTACTTTAAGCTCTGTATTGGTCTCCACCAGGTTTAGGGTTAGGGTTACAATACCAGCTACATGCTATTCTCTAAGGGTTGGGCGATATGGCCTTAAAATAATAATGCAGTACTTTTAGGCTGTATCACAACACACAATATAGATCTCAATATTTTGATATGTCCTAAAAAGCACTTGATAAATGTTAGGAATGGGCAACAAAATCAAATGCCACAATATTGATACTGCAACAATATTGTCGGAGTGATTATTGGTACTTTCACAAAATACTAACACCATATTAGATTTCTGATAAATAATCGGCAGTACTGTGGGTATAATGACCAAATGGGAAAATATAAGTATTAGAAGTCGAACAGTCTGGTCAGTTCACAAAATGACATCACTTTGCTGTAATGCAGCCTTTAAAATGCCTTATGCTGTATCATGATACAACGATATCTAAAATCTCAAATGGTGTACCATCTCCTGTCACCATTGCAATTCCTATCGTTTATATTGCCCTGCCCTAACATGAGCAAGCAATCTTGATACTGATGGCTTATTTATTTTTGTGTGTGTTTGACCAAGATGCATATGAAGTAGGACATTTTACAGTTACATTTTAAAGTCAACTCGTCTTTGCTCTCTGGTGAACAAACTTACTGTTACTGTTTCCATATTAGGTCAAACCTATTTTCAATTTCAAGTTACTTATCAGCCTATATTTACATAAGGATACAGTAATCCGTATCAATAAGATAACATCCGCTACAATAGTACCAATCACAATATTTGTCGACTATAGCCTCCAGGTAGAAAATCCCTACATCACACACCAGCTTAGAAACAATGTCATTATCTTTTTTAATTAAGTTATTTCAAAGTGTCTTTCATATCTCATTAATGAGAACACTTTTAGTGTTGTTCGTCCGAGATGTTGCTGTTGTGTAGAGGCGCTAGCAAGGCAACACAGTTCATGAACGTTACAGTTACGGCTAAATATGACAAAGGTAATAAATACGTTGATTTCACATACAGTACCTCAGCAACGCAAATGAACCACAAGTTGTCGAGCAAGAAGTGACTCTTGGACTATACCAGCCTTGCCAATAAGTTTGTTACCTCTTCATATAACAAGTTAATAAGTTATTTGATCCATCGCTAATATAAAACATATTGATTATAACCACTTTAAGATATATCTGTATTTCAATCTGGCATTTTTCATTTTTTCCAAGTGTTGTTCCATCACCATTAAAAGTTGGAAGCTCCCGTCACTACTACTAATCTGTATATTTATTGACATTTTCCAAGTGAGAAGCTGTTCAGAGGTGTCATTGCATCACCATTATAAACTGGTATGTCTCCAGTCCTCGTTAGGCACTGATTCCACTCTTAATTAGTGTGACATTTGACTGAATAACTTGGAATCTGTCCTCATTAAAATGCTGCGCGTTGAGGTTACTCCTGTTGCCAGGTAAAAAAAAAAAAAAACTCACATAACTGTCTTTTTGTTCAATGCTAATTACACACAGGCACAATCTTTCTTTGACGTGGGAATGTTATAACTTACTTGGCCAAAATTTTATATTAGGAGATAATTTGCTTTCATGTGGAAATGGCGCCAAGCTCATCATGATATACCCAAACTGGGATGATGCTACATTTTAAGAGGTTCAGCCGCTGTCAAGGTGAAAAGCTTTTCCATCCAGATCTTGGCAACACCTCATGCTCGCTATCCCACCGAGCCGCCTCCATTATGCTAACACTGTGGCTGGTGCGGACAGTAATGGCACAAATACAGTTTGATTAGAGACCAGTGAGATATGACCACTTTAAATTAATGAGTGTGCACAGTAGGGGCAGAAAGCGTCGGTCCTGGTGGGTCTGCGGTGCTAATTCAGGCAGGCCTGACTCAGGTCGGCCGGGCAGCCAAACAGCCTGGCAGAACTGTTTGCTTTATGCTGTTTATTGAAATGAGTTATAAATCCTCCCCGTCGCCTCGCAAGGGCTCAGATGCGCTTTAGCGGAGCGGGGGGACGTAAAGGGCGATCGCTCAGGTTTGGGGTGCTTGTCAATGCCCTGCCCATGTTGCGACAGGTTGGCCTACAGTTCATGCAAAAAATAAGATCATTTATTCTACAAAACACAAGTTGTGTGTGGCTCAAGGCGGCCGCGAAGCAGAACGAGATCCGAGCCGTGGAATAAAAGCTAGATGGGGGTTTTTGTGGGAGCATATTGGCCCTCGGGGAGATGATTATGAGGCCTGCACTGTTTAAGTAGTAACAAGGCAGTATCGCATCTGCTGAAAGGTAGACATTACACTCACTGTGGTAAAACTGGGTGGAAGACATAAAGGTCAGACGTAAGTGGAAAGTAGGGCGCAGTCGAATTGCCTCCTCTTTCAGGAGAATAGCCCATGTATTGTAGAAATGGTTCGCTGGGAATTTTGATCCACTGGTAATAAGCCTCGCAAGGCTTTCTTCTTCGAGTCACC
>OMLP01009078.1:1523-51588 GCA_900302685.1 Spondyliosoma cantharus | reverse complement strand
TATTGCCATATTCAGATGAAATGAAGATGGAAGACAAATAATTATTAAACGTGGATGTTGTAAGAACATTTTGAACCTACAGAAACAATAGAACTGACAGTGCTCCGGCCCTAAAAATATGACATAATACTCTATTTGCCTTTTACTTACAGCTTGCTCTCTGTGGTTTCATTCATAGTGAATAAAAGCGACATTACATTTTAATTATATTCATTGCATTTTTATAATCCCCCCCCATTTTTATCCCAGTTTGGAACGGCATCCATTTTGGCGTTATTTAGTTCCACCTGCTGGCCACCAGGGGGAACTACATTGACGTTACAACCCGGTGTGACGTATGTTCCTGTGACGCGCAGAAATTTTAAACTATCGTCCTTCTCAGTGATGGCGGCTTCGTTTCGTTCTCTCCCTGCAACCTGTAATAACAAATGGTACTACACCCGACAGCAGATCGACAACAGCCCATCTCGGCGAGCTGGACTTGATCCGGACAAGGAACTGTCCTACAGACAACAGGCAGCGAACCTGCTCCAGGACATGGGACAACGGCTCAATGTGTATCTTTTCCTCCGAGGGACGGCTAGCCTCTCAGCTAGCCACCGTTAGCTTGTTAGCTAGCGAAGTTTAGCTCCGCATGAAGCCGGTTCGACCGAGAGCAAGGCTTGTGGTTGTTTCTGTGTTTCGTTCGAGGGCCTTTGGTTTGTTTTTGTGTTTCCCGTCTGTTTCACACGGTGGTTTGTGAGTTAACTAATGGTATTCCGACAGCGGCGTAGTAGGCGAACATGGAGGCCTGTGTGGTCGGCGGGCCCACAGGACGTTAGCATTAGCTTTACCTCTTACTGTTGGTGTTAGGAAAGAAACGGTCTAGAGTGGAACAACATTCCTTAGATAATATGTTTAAGTGTGTTTGTGAGTACGTGTTTTACCTACACAGCCAACCCTTGTATGTGTTATTTCTAAATCACCGCCTTCTAGTCACCTCTGAGAAATGTGTGAAGCTAGCAGGGGTTTAAACTTTGTTGTTCTGCCACTGATGTGGGAAAATCTGATCTGATATTGATTTACATTAGTCAGTAACTGACTTAAAGCTATTTTAATCATGTTATTAAACGTGCAGATTAATAACCCCACTCATATCCACAATAACAACTACTACAGGTGTTTTGATCTGTACTGTTTGCTGCATTGTCCTTAACCACCATGTTTCAGGTCCCAACTTACTATTAATACAGCCATTGTGTACATGCATCGATTCTACATGGTCCAATCATTCACCAGGTTTCACAGAAATGTAAGTATTGTTTATCCATCTTACCTGAAGTCCCTAATTTAACTGTCTTGTGCTTATGTCATTGAACTTGTGGATCTGTTTTGCTTCTCCCTTCACCAGGTTATTTCTCCTGCCGCGCTCTTCCTCGCTGCAAAGGTTGAGGAGCAGCCCCGTAAGCTGGAACATGTTATAAAGGTGGCCCACGCATGCCTCAATCCTCAGGATCCTTCTCCAGATGTACGCAGTGATGTAAGTGTTGGGCTGTAGTGGAAATTGCCTACAATTGTGCTCCTTCTCCTCCTGTGTTTACCTATTAGGGTAGTGATTATATGTCTATGACATTTTTTTTATAAATAAAATGTACTTTACTTTAGACACAGGCACTTTTTAAGTTGCTAAATTTTGTGTTTTTATATGACACTCATCATCACAATTTCATTCTCCTCGAGTGTATGATTTTCTAACAGCAGCTGATGCTTTTGAACTGTAATGTATCTTGGTTTAAAGTTACACAACTCTTGTTTTTTCTTTCCTTACTCCTCCTTTTCACATTGCATTTAAACTGGGTGTAACTATGCTTTTATGAGTTTTTCAGTTTTGAGCTGTTGCACCTCAGATGTTGACACTGTTGGCTACATCTTTTGAGAGCTCAAAAGACAAAATGCATTCAAGTACTTGCGTAGGTTTTCAGTCACCCAGGTGTTGTGATGTTTAGCAGTTGTAAAACGACTCTATGTAGCGTTAATTGTCTTAGTACTTGGCTGTTTAGGCTTCGTCAGATCTACATGAAAGGTGGGTTTGATGTGTTAGACAGAGGTTAGAGGCCTCCCAGTGAGTAACGTGCCTGTCCTCTCAACCTCAGGCCTACCTGCAACAAGCCCAAGACCTGGTCATTCTTGAGAGCATAATACTCCAGACCTTGGGTAAGTTGGGAAGGAAGAACTGGGTCCCTTGATTTCCCTCCAGAAACACATGTGATTATAAAAAAAATAGTACTAACCTGTTTTACTTTCGTCCGCAGAAAATCTGTATGTGATTGGCAGCACTGGAAAGAGACATTCACGCCTCATTTTAGCTGCCCTTACTCATTTGTTCCTTTTTTGTATCATGTCGTTAACTTTGTGCATTTCCCTCCTTTTTCTTGCCACCTATTTGAAGACTGATGAATAGCAGCATTATCACAAACAATGGCTATTGCAAGCTCGCTATAACCTGCTTAATCCTTTCCCATGCATTCAAGCTTGGAAATAGACGGCTGAAGAAGATAACATTGGCGTACATTGAAAAAAGCAAAATTGTTTTTTTAAAAAACTTTTATACAAGAGTCAAACAACAAAGCAAGAGTTGGGAAATGACGTATAATTTCATGTTTTTCACGTCCATCTGGTGTTTTTCAAGTCGTCCGGGATGTTATTGGAAGACCACATGCAAAATAATATTCCACGTTATTCTTTGCAACACATAGTTTGTTATAACAGTATTCATTTTCTATTTTCCAGGGACCATAATTAATCATTATCATGGAAATTGGATGGAAAGAAATCTATGTGCTGCATGTATTTTTCATTTATCAAACGTCTCTCTCTTTGTCCCTTTTTATTACAGCTTTTGAAATCACCATTGACCACCCACATACTCATGTTGTCAAGTGCACTCAGCTTGTCAGAGGTGAGCATCAACTCTTCAATTTTGATAAATTCTTTTGGGATTTTGTTTATTTATTGTCACTTTGCAAATTAGATTTCAAAAAGTTGTAGATTTTAAGTGTGTTTTTTTGTTTTGTTGTTGTTCCAGCGAGTAAGGATTTGGCTCAAACATCATACTTTATGGCTACAAACAGGTATATTCACAGTTCACTATGAAACATAAGATTCTTTGTTTTTTTGCTCTGCTCCATTAAAATTCTCTAACTCAATATACTGAATGTCTGTTCTCTCTCCCCCTGTTTCTGTTTTTATTTCTTGCCGGAACGTATCCTGCCACGTAGTCTGCACTTGACCACGTTCTGCCTGCAGTATAGTCCGCCCGTTGTGGCCTGTGTGTGCATCCATCTCGCCTGCAAATGGTCCAACTGGGAGATCCCTGTGTCCACGGATGGCAAACACTGGTGGGAGTATGTTGATCCCACAGTTACCCTCGAGCTGCTGGATGGTATGTGCCGTAAATTACCACATAATTAGGTCCATTCCAAGCAGGAAAAATTTGTTTGAAAAGGGCTGATAAGACATATGCCACTTAAATCTTTGCACTCAAAATGTTTAACTTTGCCTGTTTTTCTTCGCCCGCTTCTTCATAACTTCTTTCAGAGCTCACACACGAGTTCCTGCAGATTTTGGAAAAAACACCAAGCCGGTTGAAACGGATTCGCAACTGGAAGGTACACATTTATCTCACTGCTTCGTTGTGATATACAAGTTCAGCCAAGACATCCTGCTTAGGTGTATTTTTGTTGATTGTGTGTTTTTCTGGCTCCCAGGCTGGAGGTCAGACACCAAAAGCCAAGCCAAAAGTCCAGGAGGAGGGTGACCAGAGGGACACCATGATGAGCATGATCTCCATGGCTTCATCAGAGAGCACCGTGGCAGGCCTGATGAGCCTCTCAGCTCCACCCTCTGCCTCTTCTTCCTCATCCACAGATGAAAAGGAGAAGGGTGCATCTGGCAGTGCTCAGACTTGGAGCGGAAAGGGTGCAGCTATGTCTGAGCAGCAGCAGCAGCAGTCCAACAACGAGGTTCACGCCCCGGCTAAGGTGTCGCTGAGTGAGTACCGTGCCAAGAACGCAGACGTCCTGGCCGCTCAGAAGAGGAAGCTGGAGAACATGGAGGCCAGCGTGAAGAGGGACTATGCCAACGCTGCCCAGGCTCTGATTGGTCAGCAGCAGAGGAAGGAGAAGCCGCAGCATCATCACCAGCAGTCCAGCTCCTCCTCCTCTGACATGTCAAATCCGTCCCCAATTATTCTGAAAATCCCCCTGGAGAAGGAGAGGCACGACAGGAGTTCTCTCAAAATGCGTCTCCCCCTAGCTGGAGGAGGAGGCGGCGGCAGCGGGCACAGTGCCAGCGCCCGGGGTCAGGATCAGGACATCAAAGTCAGAATACGAGTGCCTGAGAAGCCAAGGGGGAGTTCAGGAGAGGAGGGCAAGAGCAGGGACAAACACAGGGAACGCTCTAACCACCACCACCATCATCACCACCACCATCACCATTCCTCCTCTAGCGGTGCCTCACTCTCCTCTTCACATAAACATTCATCTAGTTCCAGTGGGGCAGTAGGAAGCAGCAAAAAAGTCCCCAGTGACTCTTCTAGAACGGGCTCTTCATCCTCCTCTGCCTCACGTAAGAGGACGCACTCCCAAGACCCCACAGCAGGCTCTCACCCTGCCTCTAAAGCCAGCAAGTCGTCTAGGAATCCCTACCAGCTACCGTCCCTGTCTTCCTCCTCTGGTCAAACTCTGGGGCATGGTCCTGACATTCTGCCCACGCTGGGCCTTCCCAGTTTTTCACACTCCAAAGGCGACAAGACAGACACTAATGGGCACGGTGCGGCAGGCGGAGCGCAGTCGAACGAGTACCAGGACACTTTTGAAATGCTAAACTCACTTCTAAGTGCACAGGGGGTCCAGCCGTCCCAGCCGTCCATGTTTGACTACAGATCCCAATATGGGGACTACAGGTACAGTGGTGGCTCCAGAGGGAGCAACTCTAGACCCCCACCTCTGCCTTCAGATCCACCTCCCCCTCTGCCGCCGTTGCCCAAATGAGTTCCAGATCGGGAGACGTATTATGTACATTGTGCTTGACATCACAAACATACATATTATTACATAAAGTATTGTTTTGTTTTTGTTTTTTTTTTACTCACCAGTCATTTTTAAAGGCATCAGTTTGACAGCAGCGAAATGTAGTGGTGAGACAAAAACATTTTTAACCTTTTTCTTTTTTCAATTCGCTTGTGGGGCAATAATGAGGCTTTAAAAGCTTGAAAATGTGATTTAAAAAAAAAATAACAGAAAAGTGTAGATAATGTTTTGCTCTTCTGTTCAACTCAAATGAAATGTGATGACAGGACCTGGTATTTTTACCATCACTGTTTTGGAGGAAGTCATCATCTTGAAATCATGAGGAAACTAAAAGATTTCCATCACGTACCTATTAGGTCTTCTTATCGACTGTCTTTTTTATAATGTTTTTATAGGATGTTATTTATTGATTGAATGCTTTTAAAAAAAAAAAAAACATAGTCCCCCTTTTTATACCTTTTTAAGGTTTCCCCTCTGTTTTCTTTTGGGCAGAGGGATGTTTCTTCATCAAGACTGTACAGGCTAGTTTGAGAGTGCATGTCTCCAAAGCCATCTTTTTAATATTTTTGTCTTTTTTAAAATATTTTTTCTTTTAACAGCCATAACCTAAGGAAAATAGGTGACTGCCCCACCCCTGGTGTTCTATTTTATTTCCTGCATTATTTGGTAAACTTGTACAAAGACTGTAAAATGTTTAAAACAAACATGAAATATTTTTTACTTTTTGTTATAAAAAAAATGTGCAAAAAAAAAGATGTAAATTAAGGAAGCGTGTACTTCTGTTTTTAGATTTTTTTTGAGTGTTGCAGTCATTGTTTTAAATGGTTGTAAAATATTCATATTCAGTTCTCTGATTACACTAATGAACAGTTCATACCAACGATATACATCTGTAGTTTATCAAAGAGCTCAAAAAGCTCAAACATATCAACCTGGTATGGTCACAATGAAGGAAGGGCCAACAAAATATGTCATTGATCTGTCACTTGTTCTTTAGTTTAGGATGGACATGAAAAAGGCAGGATATGATATATTACATTTAAATGCCCCGTCAGAACAGTCACCCTGAAACTGCCCCCAAAAGTTTTCCTGCCAGTGCTTTCTTTGTGGTGACCATATTGATCACAGTATATAATAAAGTATTCAAAAAAAAAAACACAATATCAAAGACTAATCAAATGCCATCTGTCTGTCATTTCATGTTATGGTTGACTTTCATTTATGCGTTTTCTTTGGTGATGTTTGAAATGTGTAAAACCCAGTGTACACCTGTCTGTTTATTTGACGGGTCTGATGTAATGTTTAAAGCGTTTCTTTTTACTCAATACCTTCAAAACTACATTTGGTGGATATTCAGCTTCAGATTGTTGTTTAGAATCCATCCACAAGCCATGATTCATCAAAAATGTTTGCACGTGTTCCTCAGTTCTGTAAATCATACACTGCAAGCAGGTTATCAAGATACCTCCACTACAAGGTCATAAGCATGAAGTATAATACTGTTTGATTTGAATTAATGAATAATTTGTGTTTTAAAAAATAGCGGAAGAGGTGCCATTTGTTGGCAAAAGAATCGGGTATCATCTGTACATTTAATTCAAAGTTTATTGTTTTGATTGTATAGTATTACTGCTTTCTTTCTTTTATCAGTTTTTTAATCCAAAACTCATTTTAGGCAGTCCACAGTAATGCAGTACAACAAAGCAGCCATACAATTGTAAAATATTTTTGTTCCCATGATTATATGGAAGATAATGCTGTCAGAGTACAGCTCTTTGCTCAGGCAGCAGAGGTTTTATTAGTTACTCAACTCTTGGTTGTAACAGGGAAACAGTAAATGCACTGAATATTTATCTCAGTAGGTTTGCCTACAATGCAAATGATGACAAAGTGTTACATGTATAATGCTTAGACTATTAGAACAGATGTCCGATATATCATTGCCATTTAAGAAAATAAATAAAAATAGAATACAAATGTTTTATTTGATCTGGACGAATCTTCCAATTTAAGTATTAACTTTATGCTGTGAGAAAGTCAAACAAAAGGACTCCCATTTCAAAACAAACCCACATGTGAGAAAAATGGAAGACGCTCATGCAACCTAACAATGCAAAATCACAAAGCTACAGCAAGTTTCATGTTTTTCACGTCTCGGTGGTTTTAGTGACACTCAGGTCTGGAAATGAAACGTTTTAGGATTCTTTTTTTTCTTTTTTTTTCAGTTACAAGGTTATATGTGAACACTGTTCTTTTTGATATTATGTGGTTGCTTTATTCTCAATTAAAGTCAATAAATATTTTAAGAAAACGCTTTTTGTGCTGCTTGTTTTGATGGAACTTCAGTGCTGCAGGATTGAGGGTGTTGAAGGAAATTGTAGGTTTGATTGGCCACTAGATGGGCCAATGAAATGCCTTGTAGCTCAGCCAATCAGAGCTCCGCCTGGGAGGGCTCTGTCTATATCTGCAGTGGCTGTGGCAGTTATCGGGGAATGCAGGAAAACCGACGTAGTGCGCTTGCGGAGCTAGACACGGTTGGACGACAGACAGGAAGGTAAGCAGTTTTAAACAAAAGACGGGTATATGTTCGTTTTCTGGCACCGAGGCATCTCGATGATGGCGAGAAAGACGACTGTATGTGGCCATCGGTCAGCAAAACTCCCTTCGTAGCCGCAAATTGTTGAAAGTAGCGGTTAGTTAGCATCAGCAACGGCTAAACAAAGATGGCGACTCCGTAACTGAAAGAATGACGCAGTAAAGAGAGGCGGGCTAAACATCGGTGTGGCGCCTGGTTAGACTCATTCAAGACGGAGAAATTAATTTATTCTACATTTTTGCATGTAACAAAAAACATTTTAACCTTAACGTTAGTAAGGATTTAACCGCCTTTTGTGTGTATAAGTTGTATTTGTTTTCATAATGTATATTAACTCGTAACAAAGTTGATCAGTGTCCAATCTGACATGCCACCTGATCCGGCACCGCCTGCTTTAACATTATTTGACAACTTTCATTCATGTGGGATAGACTGTTTGAAACTGTGTTATCAGTGTGGGAAAACGTAGTTATGTTTGTATCCTGTTTGTTTTAAAATCAATAACTTGTGTATATATTAACATTTTTGACCTTTGGACCCAGTTTATGGCTGAATTAGCCACGCGGATCTCTGAAATGTGGACATGTGTAGTCCTGTCTCAGAACAGCCTCTCACAGGACGTTTCTTTGTTTTATTTGTAAAATGTAGTTTGTGTAACTCCATAGCTTCCATATTCCTTTACTAGCTAATTTATTCTGTCTATATAATAACAAAAAACGTTCAGAAGCGTTCCCTGTGTTTTCTCACAACACATGGTAATGGTTTCAGAGGTCTTAAGTTTATTTTTAAGAACGTTCAAAAAATAAAGATTGTTCAATCAAGTGAGAAACTAAAATATTCCTAACTCGTTTTGAGTAGTGTATTGTCAGTGCTAGAACATTCAAGAAGCATAATCATGGGAATGTCTGGCAGTTTTGTGCCCATGTTATAAGATGTCCATTTTTATTTGATTTCTTTGTTGTTTTATCTGACCTATATTACAAATCCAAAGATCCTTTACTGTCATGTTGGGTCGAGAAAAGCAGAATATCCTCACATTAGAGACGCTGTAAAAGCAGTGTTTGCAATTTTCTCTCAATAAGAAATCAGTTTATTAACCAATTATCCCAATGGATGATTGGACTATTGTTCTGTCAATCAGCTAATCAATTAATAGACTAATTGTTTCAGCAATCATTATTCTTGCAGACGATGAACAGGATACGAATCCACGTTTTGCCCTCGAGTCGGAACCGGGTGGCCCAGACACCCCGTCCTCAGGAGCCCCAGGCATGCGCCTTCACCCAGCGACCGTGCTCCCAGCCCCGCCTGGAAGGCCTGGAGTTTTGCATCAAACACATTTTGGAGGACAAGAACGCCCCATACAAGCAGTGCAGCTATGTCTCGGCTAAGAACGGCAAGCGCTGCCCCAACGCTTCACCGAAGGTCGAGAGGAAAGATGGGTGAGTTGAAAGTTTAAACATTAGACCTCAGCTTTATTTATGTCTTGTTGTGAAAGTTAATTTCCAGGTGGACAGGAGACACAATCACTAGACTTTCTAGTAACAACACTACCAGTATTCTGATATTTCTTCTCCAATGACTGTTTTTTTTTTTTTTTTTTAGAGTAACGTTCTGTGCAGAGCATGCTCGCAGGAATGCCATGGCTCTCCGAGCTCAGATGAGGAAGCCGCTTTCTGGTCCATCCCCTGAGGTACTATTGTCTCAGCTAAGTGGATACAACCGTGCAGAGGCACACGGCGTTGAAGGAGGCCGCTCTGAAGCTAACCGCATTCTAGGCAAGTCTTACTGAGGCTGAAATACATGCCTCTTTATTGCAGTTAATCTCATGTACAGTGACTTCTATATTATGGTAGCGTCAGAATGATGGTGGAAATTTTGTATATTATTGTAATGTTTGTTTGCACCCCCCTCACAACAGATGAGGACAGTCTCAGTGAAGAGGAGCAGAGTCCCTTAGTATTAGACCAGACATGGAGAGGAGACCCTGACAGTGATGCAGACAGCATTGACAGTGATCACGAGGATCCACTGAAGTAGGTGGAATTATCTGACTTACCTGATTATCAGTTTCTTATCGACTTGCATCTATCGTTTTCAGTTGACAAACGCCTTTATCTCAACTGATGGGCACCTTCTTCCTGTGCAAAAACTGCTTAAAAATGTTGGAATTCTTGTCGGTGGACATAAAGAGGGAGAGCGTTTGGAGAGGCAAATGCCAATGGCAGATGTTCACGGCTGAGCCGCGATGGTTATACCGGTTAATCACAACACAAATGAGACAAGAATTGGCAATCTAGCATGCCGTTTTCCT
The DNA here is from genome assembly GCA_900302685.1 of Spondyliosoma cantharus. Lineage (NCBI taxonomy): Eukaryota > Metazoa > Chordata > Actinopteri > Spariformes > Sparidae > Spondyliosoma > Spondyliosoma cantharus. The sequence goes on along the minus strand of OMLP01009078.1, from coordinate 41,609 downwards.
AGCTGTATGTTCAGTGGTTATCTGGTGTGAATGGGTTGTATGTGTTTTTCTAGCAGTGCATTTGTAAGCTTCACTCAGAGCTACACAGTTTGAGTCCATTGTAGACAACAAAACCAATCAGACGAAGTAGGGCAAGTCTTGTGAGTGAACCAGTGGCAGCCATAATAATGGCACATTGTTACATTATTAGAGTGTTGTTGGATGCTACTCAGACATTCATCAGTAATTGCCATATCCCAGTTCAAGCTACAGACTTATCCTCAGTGGGTTTTGGGTTTGTAGTGTGTTCACACAGGAAAATATAAAGTCAGAATGCAAACCTCTTGGTTTTTGAGTGTTCTGCTGATGTTCAGCATTGTCCAATAATGTGATGCACAAAGAGAAGTAGATGTTCTACTCTGCTGCAAAAAGAGAAACAAAAATCTCTGAAGTTTAACATGCAGTAACTTTAAATGTATGTTGATTTCTTGCATAGCTGTAGCATGGCTCCTTTCCGGTAAGTGTATTTATCTGTTTTGTTTTTGCAGACATGCTGGAGTTTACACAGCAGAGGAGGTGGCGCTCATCACTCGAGAAAAACTCATTAGACTTCAGTCGCTGTACATCGACCAGTTCAAACGCCTGCAGCACCTGCTTAAGGAGAAAAAGCGCCGATACCTTCACAACCGCAAAATGGAGCATGAAACTCTTGGTAAATTATATGGCCGTTTAGCTACTAACTAAACGTTTCAGCTTTGTTTACTTGGTAATTTTGTGCACAATTTATGTCCACAAGGCCTCACAGCCCTCATCAATATTTGTGTTTGCTTATTTTGCCAGGGAGCAGTCTGCTGACAGGACCTGAAGGCCTGTCCATGAAGGAGAGGGAGAACCTGAAGAAACTCAAAGCTCTGCGCCGATACCGTCGTCGGTACGGTGTGGAAGCCCTGCTGCACCGGCAGCTTAGGGAGAGGAGGCAGGCTGTTACCGAAGGAGCTCCTCAGGTGAGACCCTATCACAGTAGAAAGTAGTAAAACGTAATAAGCATTTGACAAGATCTTTTAGGGTCAGTTCAATAAAACATCTAAACGGTTTCATTTGCACCTAATGGTTTACAGACGTGATGCATGGGATAATAGATACCCAGTGTGCATGTGGATTTAAACTCTAGGGCACTTTCTCTTCCCAAAATAACTACCTGGTTAGTTTCTCAGCTTGAACAGTTCTTACTGTAACAGAATTATTAATGAGAAAACACAATCGTCCCCAATGAAAACTGTAACAGCACAGGGGCCACAGTTTGCTGCTCGATGTAATATCTTCTTTGAGACACTGTTTCTACAACTAGATGATGGTAGATATAGAAATGTAGGTTTGCTTCTGAGGTTTTTCTTTAACACTGAGTACCACAGACAAAATGGCAGTCTCTTCCATTGTACTGTGGTTAAGGCTGAAATCTGAAAACCTATTTTTATATCTACTAAATGTGAGATTTCTCATAGCTTCATGCCATAAAATCCAGTGTGGTAGAGCACAGAGCCAAAACGTAAAGGATGACAGGAGAAAACGCCCTGTTTATAAAAATAAAAAAACATGATTCATTTCATGCATATGTGAGCTTTTATCCATGAAATGTTGCAGGGCAGTTGTGTCCTCAAGTATGTTGATTATTACAGTGAAAGAAGGATGAGACTTATTTTTGAGTTTATGCTTCACATATTTGAGTGCTGCAGAAATCCCATCACATGAAAAACATCTGGAAGACAAGAATGCCTGGCAAAAGATTCGCTTTTATTTTTCAGGCTTTTTTGTTAGTTGATGGCCTCCAGGGATGATTATGTTCTTTATGGATGAGTATACTTTTTAAAGGAAATAATGTTGTTTTTATGTTTATCTTTCATTTGTTGTAGCCACACACGAGAACAGCGTTAGAGAAGTGCATCTCCTTTGTGGAAGGAACCCGATGTACCAACCCCTGCCTGCCTATGACCCGGCACTGTGTCTCACGTATCCTCAATTATGTTTTCAGCGTGGGTTTGACCACAATAGTATGACCTGTTTATATACAAGAAATCACAGATGTGTTTTTGTGTATATATTTGGGGGGGGAAAAAATTCTCTGGCCATCCAAACACTCCTTCATCTTTCGCTTTTGAGTCATCTTCACCATGGCCCTGATCAAGACCAGCAGTTTGCAGTAGCTGCTGGTTTCAAAGGGAGCCTATAGAACCTCCTTCCTGTGGTCTGTTGATTTCTCCCAGAGTAACACAGGAGCTAATCTGTTCAGTTGGAAGGAACAAAATCCCTTCTCAACATGCATTCATTCAAACTATTCAAACATAATCTAATCTTTCAGTGAAGTGTGATGTTTATCAACCGGATTAACACAGAGGTTTTCTGTGTCTGCAACAAAATAGTTTTATTGCAAGCTTTGTGTTCTTTGTTGCATTTCTCACAAACCCTGCAAAGTATTAGTGCCGAGTCAAAATCTCTAACCAGTTTTACAAAACCACCCAGGCATGTCATTAATACCGTCAACATGAAGCTGCTTTAAGGCTTGAGAAATAATTATAGCAAGATTATTTATGATTGTAGTACTTGCAATAATTCTCATTATTGCAGCTAATGAAGTTAAAGTTTTTCATTAATCATGTCCAGAAGTCAACATTTTGATTTGAAGATGAGTGCAGATTTCTTCATCCATCTTATTCTTGTGCTTGTTGTTTTGTGTTTGTGTGGACATCATGTGCTGTTGTCCTTGACAACCAGACCCTCAGACATCTACCAGGACAGCAATCAGGTGCTTTTCAAAATGTGTCCAGGCATGAAAGATGTCCCATGTGACCGTACCGTGCACATGGGTCAGTCTGACGATCCACGCTGCCCGCTTCACCTCACCCTGCCTCCCCCCATGTACCAGCCTGAGCAGGAGCCTCCACCACAGGAGCAGCTCACTGCTGCGAGCAGAGACATGTATCTGAGTGCAGCAGAGCTTCAGCCCACAGAGAGCCTTCCCCTAGAGTTCAGTGATGTACGTAGAGATGATGTTCCCCTAACACTCTCCTCTAATGTGTATATGCATTGTAACAAAAATGTTATGTTCAACGCTTATTAGTTGGTGGTGTTTTGCCTCTGCAGCTTATTCAGTTGGTTCAGCAGGGAAGAAAAAAAATCAGTGAGCCAAAGTGCATTAGTAAGAGCCATGTGAGGACAGTCACTCTACGGGTTAGAGATGTCTGGGGCAGGAGAAACAAACAAACAAACAAACAAACAAACAAACGAAAGAAAGAAAGAAGAACGGTCCTGAAGCTGCTCCAAGCTTCTCAAATACCAAATACAAATGAAGATGAGATAAAAATTACTTTATTTTTTTATCAACGCTCAGATTCTCCCTTTATGTAATGTTTACGTAGCCATGAAAGAAGTCACAATGACATTAAAGTCAGAGTTCTGGCTGTGGAGGGCAGCAGCAGAGTTGCACTGTTGGAGACAAAACGCACATAACGATTAAAGCGAAGACAAATAATAAATTGCTGAGTCATAAAATATCAAAACATTCATCAGCATGTTAAGGATCAGTTTAAATGAATTTATCGAGACCCGCCCCTGAACATTTGGGTAATTTTGTAACTAATTCCAAGCAGAGGAGCAGCATGATTAAATGCTTTGGACTAGACGGTGGAAATAATGCTGCATTCGTGCACTCCTCAGATGGTCCCACTTCCTAAGTTTGGAAGTCATTATTCAAACTTCCGTGTGATCACGTGTGTCAAGTCAGAATGTGATGGCAACATGGACGAAATCGCCCAGAGCATTTAAACTACCCATTGACAGCTGTTTTCAATATTTGAGTGACAAGGAAGAGCAAAGTAAATGGATCATGTAAGCCATGAAATGTATTTCACAGATATGCATGTTACTATCAACCCAGTGTTTGCTTTCATCCGCCATGTTTCAAACGTCATAGAAAGCAACTTGTGCACCACAATTTTCTGTGCCTTTCCAAGGTTCTGACTTTAGGGGGCACTGGTGAGAGTTTTCCCAGTTGGAAATGCGTTTTTTTTCTGATTATTCCAATGCCACATGAACGCACTATACACCTGGGATTGACAATGGAAGCATACCAAGAATAGCCTTGTCAATAACAATATGCCAACAGTTGTCCTAACAGCCATTGGGTCTGCCAGCAAGAATCTATGGAAGATAGGTGCTCATTTCCTTTTTTGACATTCATATGAGCCAGAACTATTTAAACCCAGCAAATCTTGTCTAAACAGACCAATTGCCTATTTCGCCATCTTTTTTCTCCCATAACTATTGTGTACTCAGGTGAAAATTCAGGATCACGTTTCCACCACAACAGAGCCACTCCATTTGCTTCAAGAAAGCGACTCAGTCCAGTTCAACTCGACTAAAAAAAAAACAGTGGTTTGATTATAGTGACTGTTGCAGACTCAACAACCAGACTGAGACTGCTTGAAATGAAGGATCAAGGTTCAGTGTTGGTTTTGTGTGATAGTGGGTATGCAATTAAAAGCTAAAGTAGTATTAAATTAATCTGCTGATTGTGAATTGACAAGCGTGATCTATATATTTGTGCAGTCCTCATTATGCAGAAACAGTCCTATCAATATAATATCATGATCCCAGCTCTTTTTGTTGTTGTACAAAGTTAGTGCAAACATAAAGGCAAAAATATATAATTTTCCAACTTGATCCAGACCAAATGAACCGGCCCACAGATGTGAAAGCATCGATATTTAGGAGTTTAAAAGTGTGACTATTTAGAACTCTTAAAAATCTGTTGAGGTGCTCCTACTGTGAGATTTAGTTGTACGGCTGCTTTCCAGAAATGCTTCTACAGATCTTTACAGCTCCATTTGCTGTTCAGTACTGTTTAATGTTCTATGAAAAGAACATGAATGAACAAAAACTTAAACATGGATGCAGCATGAAGACGATCAAAAGCTTAAACTGCATTGACCTCCTCAAAAAACATTAATTATCCCAAACCCTGTCGTGACTTCTGGTGGCTGGGGATGAAAACAGAGTAAAAAAAATGAATATATCCGTACATATAATTCAAGGTGGCTCCTGTGAGGTCTATGTTAAGATCTGGATTTCATAAATGTCCCCTGTTAAACAGGACCTGGATGTGGAAGGGGATGGCATGCAGGGTCCTCCGTCCCCCCTACAGTTTGACACGGCCCTGGCCCTGGAGGACCAGACCATCAGAGCCATCGCTGAGGCCCCGATGGACATCCTGACCGGAGAAGACCCAGACCAGGTCGACCTGGACGCCTCAGGACAGGAGCTCTCAGAGAGAGATGTGGATGCCATCATGGGCGACCAGGTTAATTCTCATTTAGGAGCTTTGTCGTCTTGAAAATCTTGAATCCTTCTTTTGAGAAATGGAGCCCAAACATGGCAATATAAAAACATTCCTACAGTTTAAGCCAACACACTGCAAGATGGGTCGAATAAGATTTCAGTCGCAATCTGTGTCTGTATGATTTCAACTTTAATACATGTCGGATTGTGTGATTGACTGGTTAGGTGTAATACTATGATGTAAGTCGGAATAAAAACCATTCAACTGAAAGCATAGGGTCACATTTTTTCTCTAAACAATCCTCATATGATCATACTTACATTGAAACGGATGTTCCTGCTACAATAGTTCCTCCTGTTCATACTCAACATTCAGAGATCCTTTCCTGACACACACTGTGTAAATGACTCCCTGTTTGTGTAACTTTCCCTCCACTAGAGTTCAGTAAGGAAACACAATGAGGGACTTTGTTTATATTAAAATGACAGCCTGTCTGGAAGATGTCAACTTGATTTGATGAACACAAGACTGCTGACGAGATTAATGCCAGATACACTTTGGAATATATTTGTCGCTCATGATTGATGACTGTGGTTATTCTCTTCTATCTTACATCAGATGAATGTTAGGAAGGAATCTCTTCATGGCCTGAATGAACATGAGGAATGATTAAAGCTACTCAAATGTTCTTATGGCACCTGACTGTTGTATTAAAGGGGCATTATGTAGTTTTGGTGAAGAAATGAAATCTCAGCATTTTAATATTTACAATATTAATGATATAATATTATCCATAAATGAATGAAAAAGCTGTTCACGGAGGAAAATGAAATCCCCAGAACACTGTATGAGGCTAGAAAGGTGGCGGGGTCCGCCAAATATAAACAAATTCAAACAGTATGAAACTGTGGTGTCCTTTAAAGGTCAGTTTGTTTATTCATTTTATTCAAAACAAAGGGAGTCTGTTTATTTAGTTTGTTCAGGCAGAAAAAAGATCAATGAGATCTTTATCTTTCTCCCGGAAACTACATAGTGCACCTTTAAAGTTTTCTTGAAGCCAAAATAGATGATTTAAATCACATAATTGTTGCTTGTTAAATATCTCACCTATATGTCAGATTCAGGCCTGACACAGGACAAAATGCCTTTTTGTGTGTATTTTAGAGTTTGTAACTCCCTGCTAAACAATAAATGTTGATGACTCATCCTGCACTTTGGGGCGTATGCCAATTCCATCAAGTGTTTTCTAAGACCGGGCTTCACTGCTTACTGTACAAAAACACGACTTCAGAACTTTTATTCACTGATTTGGGTGAAAGTGGATCATTTCTTTATGCAGAATACGACTCCAGACGGTCTGCCTTCAGCACCTCAGGACAGATAGCTTCACTTGTTGCTGAAGTAACTGCTACTGTTTGTTAACGAGCCTCCAAGCCAAAAAGAAAAAAAGCCAAAACAAACAGATCTTCTCCTGTTTAACGTCCTGTTCTTTCACCCAGGTGGTGTCGGAGGTTGTGGGAGGTGAAGAAGACACCACTGATAAATCCCTCCAAGATGTGGACACTGCTGCAGTCCATGCACCAAGATGAACAACCATGTTTTTCATTTTCAACAAAGTTGGACTTTACGTTGAAGGTTTCACCTTTAGAAGAAACAAACTCTTCTGAATATTTCCAATAGACTCTTAGACTATACGTTCATTGATTGTTTGTCATGTGGGTGTGTTTATTTTATCCAGGCTATAACATTATTACCCAGTTCCTTGACGGTTTGTCAAATAAAATAAAATGAAATAAAATAAAATAAAATGGACGCTCAGTTCTCATCCACGAATAAACTATTTTCTGATACTTTTGTTGAACTCTTCTAAATGATATCCAGATTTATGCCCATGTGCAGGATTATTTAAAGCGTACAGGGAATATTTTAAGGCACAGGAAAAACCACTATATAGAAGCAGCTTTTTTTTAAGTATATGGTGAAGTTATGTTTGGCAGCATGGGACAGCCTCTGAAGAAAAAAAAAAAAAAATTGGGGCGGGTAATGCAATTTCATGCAATGACATCACTTTTCCTCAACCCAAAACACTAAACGCTGAAGCTGCTGCCGCTGCTGCCGCTGCAGCGAGAAGGACGACACCGCTACAAAATGAGCACGAGCTAGACGTTTCTCAAGAAAACTAGTGTTCGTCTGTGTTTTTGTCATCATGGCACGGCAGCGTCGACAGTTTCCAACCAAATGAGGTGAGTTTAAAAAACGGTAAAAATGTCGTTTCACTGTTAGGCTTGGTCGGGGAGGTTTTTTTTTTTTTGCTGGAATACCGACACAGAGGCTTTTGGCGTGTCTCATTGATTTTAAACATCACCGGCGAAGTGAACGTCTGAGCGGCACGGAGAGCTTAAACCGTTGCTAGCTTGTTTTAGAACGTTGGTAACGTTAAAACGCCGCCAACGGTTATTTATTTTTCTTTTTTCTCCATGTTTGTGGAAGAAGGGCGTAACATCGTTAACCCTGTCGGAGGGGACTTGTCTCGGTGCAGGCAAGGGTTTTGGGGGGTTTTGAGGGCCTGTCCCATGAAAAAAAAAAAAAGAAATCTGAGCCCTGTCGCTTTTTTTTTTTTTTTTAGCCCCTTTAACGTTTTTTTTTTGGTTTAACGGCATAACATGCTAGCTTAAACACAGCCCTGTCGCAGTTTTTAGGGGTCGAAACCTGAAACAGGAACATGGAAAAGGAACTGTCATCAGAGTCCTGTGGGTGTAATCACGGTACAGTGTTTTATTTTTCACCTCACACTGATTCAGAGGACAGAAAAATGTTTTGATTAGTCATTTTAGTGTCTGTCCCAACACTGCAGGGCTGTGATCCTCCACAACCAGCAGGCTAACAGCAGCCTCAGAACTGGTGTTGGTGAATGAATTGTGGTGTGAATGTGTCTGCAGCAGAGGATAAACCTCCCTGTTTTATGTAATATGAAGTCAGTGATGGAATGTAACCAAGTATATTTACACAAATGTTATACTAAAGTACAATTATGAGTTACTTTTACTTGAGTATTTCCATTTTCTGCTACTTTATGCTTCCATTTCACTATATTTTGGAGGTAAATATTGTAGATTTTACTACCAGTTACTTTTTATTTTGTTAATAACTTTAGTTACTCGTTACTTTACAGAGTATATACAGCATCAGAGACCAAAAAAAATCATTTTTAGATTATTTTATTTTATCAACTGACCAACAATAAGGTAAAAATTGGCAAAAAAATATTACTTTAGATACTTAAATACATTTAATGTCAGGTACTTTAAGACTTTTACTCAATTAACTTTCTCATAAGTGACTTATATTTACTTTACTTGTACCCAAGTAGTATTTCAACATGATATCTTCACGATGATTGACGATATCACAATACTTTTATGGAAATACGACTTTCAGTTACTTTTTACAACACTGGTGAATATGGTACTTTTTAATCCACTACATTTGATAGCTTTGGTTAATAGTTACTTTGCAGATTATTGCTGCATCAGAGCCATAATAGTTATCAACTGACCAACAATCAGGCGAAAATTGCCAAAAAATGTTACTATTGATACTTAACTACATTTAATGTCAGGTACTTTAAGAATTTAACTCAATTAACATTCTCTTAGGTGACTTAGACTTTTACCTGAGTAATATTTCAACACAATATCTTGACGATATCACGACTGAAGAATGACTTTTGGGTACTTTTTACAATACTGGCAAATGTATCACAGACCATCACAGACAAAGCTGATTTTGAAAATAATTCATTTTATCAGCAATCAGATAAAAGAAACAACTGAATATCTGATCTGATGATTTGCCAGGCTTATAGTCAATTGATCTGTATATACATACATTTAAATGTATGTGGAATATACTTTTACTTGGACTCAAGTACATGTTATATCAGATACTTTAACTAAAGTACTTTTACCAAATGCAATATCTTGATTTTTCGGTTCTTTTACAACACAACTTTTAGTGTATTAGTGTATCTATTGCTAACTTTAGTTACTAGTTACTTTGCAGGTTGCACGCTGTACCAGAGCCAAAGATCTGGGATTTCTTAAAGCCCTTCGTCAAATTGCTTGTTTTTTTGACCAAATGTACTGCCCAAGAAAAGCAACAATAGCTAGGGTTGTACTCCAGATTATACTTAACCATCAGAGTAATCGATTGGATTGGTGCCCATATGAATTTGAAGCAGTGTTGGCACTGAATACGTGTTATTGGATCATACTTAAACAATGCTGCTTTTCAGTAACTGTGATCCCCTCCACATTTTCTGAATGGCTTTCTAGTCACGAGGAGTGGATTGTTTCTTGTTTGTTTTCACATCGTGAAGGATTTTATTGGCAATAAAACATGTGCCAGTAATCTCAATAAGTTGGAGGCCTATTTGGAGATTAAACAAGAGTTAAAACATCTAAGATGATGCAGTTTAGCTATTACAGAGTCCTTTTGTCGGGGGAAAACATCCACTGCTTAATGATCTGTGCCTGTTGGTTCAAGGCCAGATACATGCTCATGCTGTTTTCATTGTCTCATCATTTTCTGAACAAAGACCAAACTTTAGGTCAGAAGAAATGAGGATGAAGGATTGTTTGAACCCTTTTGGCTCGCAGAGATGGCCGGCATTCAGGCTGTAAAATATTTAAGTTACACTGAAGATCTCCTATGAAATGCCCGATGAATCTTTTAGTGTTTGCAGGCTGCTTTCGTTCTTGATTTTACTTTGAAAAGAAATGACGTATCCCCTGTTCCTTCTCCAAATTGTCTGTTGATGTAATGTTGCAGCTTGTTGTTGTTGGCAGTTGAAGACAAACACCGTATATCATGTAAGAAATCCTCTATGACTTCATGGCACAGCGACTCATCGAAACATTGACCTCATGATTGGAACGAAGTGATGGGAAAAAGTTTGTTCTTGTAAACTTCAAAATCCTCTACAGACATTTTTCTAAAACAGAACTCGACTGATTTGGCATTGCGCTCTTACTCTGTTGGAGGATGAACAGTTTAAACAGACTCAAGTGACACCTGAGGACGCAGCGTGTCTCGTCCAGTTAGAGTATTCCAGCAAATTCATAAAATCCGAAATGTGGCCAGACGTTCGCTTTGGAAATATTGGGTTTTTATCATGCACGGCTGATTTGTGCCTCCCTCGGTGGTATCACTTAACATGAGCAACGTTAGCCTGATGTTCACCTACTGTTCAATGCAAAAGATGTAACATTACAACTTTATTGTCCAGGTGAGGCTGGAAAATGGAGCATCAATGTAGGCTGCATACTCAAGATTATGCTCTGTCACTGCATCGATGCAGAACCTTTCACATCGGGATTGCGGTGCATCGCAGAATCGTGGTAGTGGTGCAGATCAATCAGAGAGTTCACTTCCCAACCCTAATACATACCCAAATATTTCTCATTTTCACTAAGAAGTGGACGCGAGATATACTTTTCATGCTGGAGCTGGACTGTTTCTTGTACATCAACATCTTAAAGTCAAATTTAAGTCAAGCACAGGGTAACTTTCACCCTTCAGCAGATGGAAGTAAAAGCAGCCTCCTAGTTTAAAACACTGCACGGTGAAACTCGAATATCCAAATGAAGTAAGAATAAGCAAAACATATTTTTGAGTGGAGGGGGCCTTTAAAATCAACCACAAGTGGAAACATGCAGCAGTGAATGTATAGTTTACCCCGCTGATTGGGTGGAATTATTGGAATTTCTTCAGTTGATGCTTGTAATTGAAGGAGTTGTAAACACGAGTGTGGGAGGCTGTGAGGATTTAAGAATAAATGTGTCACATTTGAAACAATATTTGTTGAAGAACACGGAGACCCACAGGTGCTGTGAACATTTCATCCTGAGGAATGACCTCAGAGCTGCAGATAAATGTGGTTCCACTCGACGCTTGCTAGATTACATTTATGGCTTGTGTGCCCGTGTTTGAGCTCGATTGAAGTTTTGTGAGAACTCTGTCCCACTGCAACTTTGAGATTGCATATCCAAGCTGTGCCGCATTACATCATGAAAAGCAGAGCCAGTGACTTATTCAAGTGTAATGGGCAGTATAAGTGCTTGCTCGCTCTGTTCGCCTCTAATTGTTCACAGATGTTCTGCACGCCTTTGTGTCCCACATCTTGTAGCAGCCGGCTCGCACAGACGCCACATACGGTGCTCAGACTTTATTACAGGGAGGAAACGTGGCATGGAGTAAGTGTTTAATTTGGCTGTTGGTTCTGTTAACTGGTTTTGGTTATTAAAGTATTTATAAGGCATTGCAGTCCACCACGAAACATAGTAGAGTTGAAATGATAAGTTGAAGTATCGAATCGTTAGTCAACGGAGAATTAAGAAGCAACAGTGTTGATAACTGATCTGAGCAAGTATTTTTAAATTTGATGACAAACAAGCAAACTAGCATCACAGAGGAAGTGAAATGAGGAAGCGCCATCGCAGGCAAATTCTTCTTGAGCTCTGTCAGTAACTTCAAACTGTTCCACATTCTGTGGAACAACTAAAAGATAAAACACTGAAAACAGACCGACAGCTTCTTGATAATTAATCATTTAGAGCAGAAACAATTAGTTGATAAAGTGAAAATGAATCTTAATGTTCTGATAATCAGTTGATTGTTTAGTCATTTCTAAAGTAAAAATATCAAACATTTTGTTAAATTACGTATCTGTATTATACCATTTTAAAGGGACATTTCGCCCGAAATCAAAAATACATATTTTTCTTCTCACAGTATCGAGTATCAAACGGCTGTTACAGAATCTTAAAGCTTTTTTTTTTAAAAGAAAATGCAGCGAACAGAATGTGCATCAATATTCGGGAGGTTACTTCAGGTTAATTGGTCTGATAGCTGCATGCAGATGTGCAGGCCAGCTTGCCAAACACCTCTATTTCAGTTACAGTGACACTTTTGCTTTGATATGAAAAACATTCAGAAAGAACTTATGCTGCAAATTGTACAATGAACCCTCTAATGGTGCATTGTTAAGAATGTTGATGATTTAAAGAAAAATGTGTTTATCTATCTAACCCTAATGTGAAAACATCAAATTAGGCCTGTGAACTTGTTGAGTATTTTTTCTGTATTTTCTGATTCTGATTGTCCACCTAGCAGCCTAAAAGCTGAAGATATTTAGTCTAAAAAAACAGATAATGATATAAAACAGAGAAAAGCAACAAATTCTCACAGTGGCAAGCATTTGCTTGGAAAATGAATAAAACACTTACTCGACTGTCAGAATGGTACCAGATGATTTAACTGTTGATCAGTTCAGGTAATTATGTTGCAGTGCCTGTTTTGTTACTGACTCAAGCATCTTGGGTTTTTATGGAGCAAACAACCTTACAGACTCTCAAGGTCAGACCGACTGTGACATATGTTGGGTCGTAGTTGAGCAGTTTTACAGGGAGGACGGAGCGACGGGGCAATAATTTAGTCAGTTTGAAGTCTAGTAGGGGAGCGCAGACAGGTCAGAGCCTCTTGCAGTCGGCCTATCTCTCCAGTATCTACCCCCCCTCCTCTACATAAACGGCCATGCTTTGAAGATAGGCTAGGTTGGGGCCTGGACCTCTCCTTATCAGCTGTCAGTTCAGAGCTTTATCAGCCAGACATCAGATGCATGCAGGTACTGTAGTTACCATGGTTATACACACCAAAGGCACTTCTGGAGCCTGCATTAGCATGCCAAAATATTCATCAATTACTCCACAGAGTTGGAGCGATACAACGGAGTTCGCAGTGGGAGGCAAGACTGACTGAGAGCATCATCATCATCATGATCACCATCATGACTGTTTACACGCACACAATGCAGATATTTAGATCAAAGGAATTATCTCTGCCTGCGTTGTCCCTGTTGAGCCCAGCCATCTCATCTCAAGTCTCACTGTGATTATCCGCATGCACGCCAGAGAGAATATTAGAGGAAGACGTCGCAGAGAACAACTCAAAGCTGCTGCCTTGTGTTTCTGCATCTTCACACAAACTGTACGGCTGCCTGCTGTGTCAGACCTCTGAAATATGCATGATAGAAAACGCTTGAGGAATCCTAATAGTATGCGAGAGAGCGAAGCGCTCACACCAAACGCAATCCACCCTACAGAGGAATCTGTGGTCATGCAAACATTGAATTTGGCAAAACACTGCCTTAGCTGCTGCAGCTGTAACAAACATTCAATTCATCCGTCTGGCCAAAGAAAATATGGCTTGGAATGTAACTTTAATCAATTCAAGCAAACCGGGTTCCCTCCACGTCCTGTTTGGCCAAATAAGGATTATTTAAGCAATCATTTTCTTCAGTTTTCATGCCGATACAATCTATTAGACTACACTCAGATTTATATTGATTTATGGCCTGTGATAACTTGGATTGAGACTGTAGAAGAAGACTGTTAGCTACAGAGGGAGATTCAGACTGTGCTGTATCCTCTGTGTTGAACAGTCTTCCTTTGTGCACCTCTGCAGTTTATTTTCATTTGTCTTAAAATAAAGTTGTTATTGAGGAGCTTTCTGCACCCTCCCCCCTCCCCTTCAATCCCTAAACCCTCTCCCACAAGGTGCTCAGTGAACTGCCGGTGCTTCAGTGTTTTTCAAACTCTCGTGAGCTTCCTGTTTCAGAAAGCCTCTCCATCAGCTCGACCTACATGCCTTGAAAAACATCAGCGCTCTTCCCATAGAGGTTTTGTTTATTGGTGTGATTGAGAGCAGATTGTTTGGAGTCTTAAAAAAGGATCTCCATATATAACCCTCCATATTTTCTTTGATTCTGTACCATAAATAGGTCTTCCTCTTGGCCAGACCTTGGGAAGAGGAAGTGGATGATGAGTGTGCTTGACTCGGCAGAGTCCTGGTGGAGTCTGAGCCGCTGCGGCTGGTGGCCAGATGTGGCCAGATGTGAAGGCTCTGCCCATCACCAAACCACTCATGCTCCCCCTAGACTCTCTCATGTCACACAAAGTTAGTCCAGTTCTCGGTAGATGGATGCACCATTCCCCTTCTTTTTTTGTCAGTTCTGATCCAGTACTAGTATTTGATTAATAAGCTTTATGCTTGACTGTGTGGAAGAGACCAAGATCGGAGTGGAGACCATCTTGTGATGAGATCACATCCTTCAACGTGTTCCAACTACACAGAAGTCATTACTACACGTGAGTCCTCAGTACTCATTAGTAGAACCACACCTATCTTCGATCTCAGCTCCACACCTGTAAAGTTCCCCGACTGCGTCTCACAATTGTGATGCTGTCACGCTGACATAAATCTGTCCAGACAGACAGAGAAGCGCCAGGGAAAGTATTTAAGATCGCTTCTGTGGTATGTAGTTCAGCTACCATAGGTGTGTCCAGGAGCACACTTTGTCATGATGACACATGTGTCGCAGCTGGTAATGATTAAATCATGATCTTGATAAATTGTAACATGGTAAAAACATTCAAGATGAAGAGAAATCAAAATAATCAAAAGTCTTGATAAACATTTAGTTCAAATTTTCACATTGACGTAAAACATTGAATTGAATAGATGAACCACATTGTCACAAATACTCAATCCAGCTGTTTGAGTCAGTATCAGATGGACACTTGAGATCAGTATCACACTCTGATCGTTGAATGCCTGCTATTTAGGTCACTGCTTCACTTATCTCCTATTACATCTTAAATGTCTGTCAAAAGGTTTCATCTCCTCAGGAATAAAAGAAACATTATTCCCAACTATACACACCTGAAAAGGTCCAACTGTAATATCCCTGCTGAGTGGAAACATAGCGGTGAGTTTAACTGTCATAGACTGTGGTTCTTATTGAATAATGACTTAGTTTTGTCAGAATCAGGTGTCTTGCCAAGTAGGTTTCTTGACATACAAGTAATTAGCCTTGGGATATATTGGTATATAACGTGAAGCATAGTGCGAGAAAGTATCAAATATGCATAATATGATAAGGTACGATACGATATCTAAAACATGACTTTTCTTTTTTTTTGATTGGTCAAAATTCATGCTGTTGACACCCGGTTACCATGGTGATTTACTGTGGTTAAAAGTGAGCCTGCATCATGACAACCGAAGACTGGATAACCCAGTTTTGTTTCAGTGTGTTCATGCTACTCCAGCAGCTCTATAGGCTGGACACGATGGCTGCTCATGACCTGGATTAACTCGTCTGGCCTCGACAGCGTGTCTTGTTCAACCTCCACATATTTTCCAGGCATGTCAGGGTTCAGTAGTTTGATGTGAATATGACTCACAGAGGATCAGGTATTAAAGGCGTTTGCTGACACACATGGAAATGTCGTGAACGCTGCAGCTGGACAGCATGCAGTTGTTCCTCTGGCAGGCAGTCTGGTCGAACAGCTCGTAGTCTGGTTGGCAGGGGACGCCACCATCTCTCCGGAGTATTTACAGTGGTATGAAACCTGCTTTTATATGGGCCACGACAAATGGTTTTCATTACCAGGCTTTTATGATTGCAGAAATGAACTGGAGCGCATACTTTGAATCTTTTCATATGTGAGGGATTTATTAAGGTTAGCACAGCTCTGGAACCTCTAAAGTTGTGGACAGGGCTGCAACCAATGATTATTTCCATTATAGATTAATGACTTTTGGTCTATAAAATGTCTGAATATGGTGGAATGTGACTTACAAGGTTCATGTTTTGTCTAACAAACAGTTCATAACACAAGGGTGTTTGGTTTGAAATCAGAGAATACTTTGATATCTGTTAAGTATTCATAATTAAGATGCTGGAGCCAGTTAATTTGTTCTTTTTTTTTGCATTTTAACTACAAAATTCATTGATAATAGGGCTGCACAATTAATCGAAATATTATGAGGCTGGAATCAGAGCGTTTTCAGAGAGAATGTTTTGTTTTGTTTTTCCTTAAAGGATAAGTTGAAAAATATAATCGCAAGATCCAGCAACCGAAGTAGACCGGGACTTAAACATAGAATGGTTCCATACAACTTGACGTCTGGCGTAGTCCAGATCTCAGGAAGCTCAGAGATCCCAAATTGATTTGACAGCCCTTAACACCCTCAACGCCTGTCCAGCATGTGATCACACTACACGGGTTTAGCTCAGCAGGTACAGTGAAGATTTCAGCTCAAAATAGGAGCATACGCAATGTTTTTTTAAATCAATATGGGAGCGCCAGATGAGCCATCTTGTCTCGAAACAAGTCCTATCTACTTTTTTTCTGACAGTTTTATAGAAGAATGCTTCAACGCTGTTTTGCTTTGAAGCTCCAGAAATGTTTTGAGGACTACGAAACTTCACCTGACTTTATCGACGTGGATGTGAGGAGATGATGATTGAGTGCTGCTCAAAGAACTTGCTCACATTTACCAGATCAATTATTGAAATAGATTAATTTAATACTTGACAACTAACCTAAAAATCTTAGCTGCTCTAATGATCATCGAAATGGTTTCAGACAAATTTTCTCACGATAAACAAATCGTTTTAGCTCTACATGTGGAGTCATTTCTCTTTGCTTTACATGTGTTGCACAAATAGCTCAGACTAGAGGTAGCCATTCACAATGGCTTACCGGCTTCACTGCTGACTTCCTAATGAGGTCCGACTAAGCCGAGGCTTCATGCAAATTAACACAAGCGGCCTCCACCGACACCACAGCTGTAGACCCTGCACATCTCCTCAGGCCAGAGTGTCACATTTCTTCTAGGTGCATTAGCTCTCCATCTTCACATGGAGCTTTGCACATTACTGCCCATTAAACTGTCTGCCCCTCAATGGGTGTTTGTGCCCCAAGAGTCTGATTTACAGCTCCAATTCAGAAGTTCTCTGACAGTTCCCTTGCTTTAGCCGCCATCTGACCAGAAACAGTAACGGTGGACCATCTGCTAACGGATCATTGCTTTCTGTATTTCTACTAGGGCTGCCTGCAACTAACAATTATTTTAATCATCGGTTAATCTGCCGGTTGATTTCTGGATTGATTGATTGATCGGTCTATAACATATCAGAATTATCAGCATCTATACATCCCCAGCAATCCCGAATATTCAAAAGACCACGATATGTGACGAGCATACGTAACATTTTCATGTATTGTCTTATTAGTTAAGTTCTCGATTACGCATTCAAATAACAGGCGGCTTAAAGAAAAGCTAGAACCAGCAAGTGATGGCGGAATTGTAGCTGGAAACAAAAATTAGTCTTGATTATTTTGTTCATCATTAATTTGATTGATTGTGCTACAAAATATATTTCCTAATCCCTAAGATGAAGTAATTAAATTGCTTTTTGTCCAACTAACAGATATTAAATGTATGATTTTCTACATAAAGGAAAAAAATGCAGCAAATGCTCACGATTGAGAAGTTTCATCATGATGTGTTTCGCTTCAGAAACTAAATTATCAAGAAAAGTTGCTGATTATTTTTCTGTTTATCAACAAGTTAATTTACTGTCATATATGGAAGAGAACAGCTTCAACTCTTATCAATTGAGAAACTAGAATCAGAAGTTTTAAGTGATTATCAGAATGCTGTAGATTCCTTTTCTTTACGATCTGCTAATTGGCTAATTAACTTATCATTTCAGCTCTAATCTTGTTTGTTTGGATGATATTGTCCTTTGTTTTCGGGGGTCGTTGTCACCTGATTGTAGTCAGGACAGGAGGAGCTGTGTGTGAGTAGATTGCTTGTTTGATGATGAGGTGTCAGTCGGTGTCACTTTACATGTTGTTTGCATTGAATTTGAAATCAGTCACATGTCCTAAGCCGGTCTGAATGGAGGAGAAGTTTCCAGGCAACTTTCCCTCCATTAGTCCACACGTTTTACTGCCTCTTGACGTTGTTATGTCCGGCTGTCTTTATGTCCACATTATTATTTTTGGACCAGTTAGTGAAGATCCTCACTTGGGGGAAAGTGGATGTCGGAGGGGGTGACAATAGGCCTTTTATGTTGAGAGTTATCCTCATTCCCTTGTGTTAGCTCCAGGGTACCATGTGACCGGCCCTCATTCAGGTCATGTTGGCCTGTTCAGCCTTTGACCCTCTTAGAAGGGAAGCGAGTCCCTCAATGTCCCATTCATGCCACACAGATGTCTGTGTGCGTTAATGTCTGACACAGCAGAGGTATGACAATCCCCTGACAGGCTTCCATTCAGCTTCTTTTTTTTCTAATCTGATATGAGTAGTTAACTGTTTCTGTGCTCTGCTGACATCTACACAAGACAGATTCATCCATTCAGTGACTGAAAAAAGAATAAGTTCACAGTTTTAAAACAATGTTGATATACCTGCGTGAGCTAGGCGTTGATTGTTGTATTTACATTTTCTGCTACATTATACTTCCTCTCCACTACATTTATTTGATGAATTTAGTTACTAGTTACTTTGCAGATTTAGGTAAATCAGTGGTTATAGGATATTAATTGTGACGTGCTGCAGGCAGGACATTTTGTGAGAGGATGTTGCATCAGAGCCAAAGTAGCACATTTAAAAATGTAGTTTATACGTGACAATTTGACAGAAAACTCATTGATACAGATAATTGGAAAATGCTGAGTATCGGCCCCGATAAATCATCCAGGGCTGAAAATCCCTCTGCCCCTAGTGTGAACATTGAAAGTGTTTTTGCTTGCTTTAATCATTCCTCTTGTTCCTAGTAGGTATTGAAATATCTTTTCCTCACATGTTTTCAATGGAAGTGATGGGGAACAAAATCTACAGTCCATATTTGTTCTTAAAAGATGAGTTTCCCCGGAGAGTAGTTGGGTTCCCATACAACTATAAAGCAATTTTTTTTTCCAGCTGGGACCACTGACTGTAAAAACAGTGGACAGAGCCAGCACATGTCATTCATGGGTTTCTGAAGAGCTAAAATGAAGCTCAAAGTGGGTGGTACAAGCTAGCAGCTGTAACCTTTTCTTTTGCTGTGACTTAGTCAGTTCAATGTCGGGACTTACCTCCCAACATGCAAACCAAGTTTCCCACGACTTGATTTTGCAGGTGCATCATTGCTGCATCCGAGGTGTAGTGCCGCCCAAGACGATTGTGATTAGTTTAAAGACATGCAAACTCTTCTCTGTTGTTATTAACTATGGCTTTTCCACTCAGGTTTACTATGCTTAAATTAAAAGTGCAGATGAAGACAGACTTGTAGTGGAAAGACAGCAACACAAAGACTTTTATTGTAAAAAGACAGTACCTTTAGAAGATATCCACTCGACTGAAGCCTCATATGAACTGTAGATAAACTCTGAAATCAGTCTTTTTCTCAGATTGGACAGGATTCGTTTTCCATCTCTTCAGGCTCCGGATTATTGTTTATCAGACGGAATAATTAACCTCTTTTTTTAAAACCACTTGAAGCAGCGATGGTCACATGCAGCTTCTCTCTATTTCAGCCACTAGGTGGACACAGATTAGAGGCCTGATGAGTCCAGACTGAGCAGGACCGCCATATGTGGCACTAATAAGAGGATAAATCCTCACTGGACTCGAGCTCTTTTGATCTGGGTGATTTTTGATGTGAAGCTCAGTGTCTGTCGTGTTTTTCTCTCTTTCTTGTGGTTAATTCTTGCTGACCTGTGCAGTTTTTTCTCTTTAAGGCTCATCTGAGTTGATTTATTTTCTCCATGTTGGATTTATCAGTTTGTTTTTGTTTAGTTTGTTCTTCATTACAGACAAATTGCAGTTCTGCTGTGAATCTGGGACATTTGTAGTCTCCCCAAACTGGCTCGACTGTTTTGGTCAAATCTGAATGACAATAGCTTGAAACAACCGACATCTATGCGAGCACCCTCAGGCACTTGATTTTGAGTATAGGAAGTCTGGTGTGGGGGCAAAGTCGATTGAGGTCAGGTCTCTTGTCGACTCAATTAGGGTCAAATTCAAAAAGGAGTCACTCGGCATTCAAATTGGTACATATAGATTTGTTTTTTAAAAAGTAGTCTTTCAGAGGGATGTTTTGCCATCCGTGTGTGCTTTATTGTGTTATCCTCCCACATTCAAGCCATGAAACCAGTGTTTTCTACGTCCTGTTGTTGTTGCCTTGGCAGCCAGTCATTTTGTCATCAGACTTGGTTTAGTGTGTCTGGTATGTCTGGGGGGGGAATGAGGATGATGTGGCTTCATTAACTACGAGCACAGATGAGTCACTCGGGGTGAAAACCTGGACAGATGAACCACACTGAGACACTGTGCTGCTCGGATAGAAAACCTGAATTCTGCTGACTAGTTGAGACACGACACAAGTTTTAGAAACAAGCTGCGGCTGTAATTCTCATTCATAAAAAGTGCTGTACTGTATGTGAAAGAGTGTTAAGGATTTAGAGAATTAGCCTGTTCATGTGGAGCTATTTTGTAATTCCAGCAAAAATGGCAAATATTTAAATAGCTTTTCAGACGTGACGATTCGATGCTTTCGCAAAACAAGCATTTAAAAGGCAGGCTATTATGAAACATAAGACAGCAGAAAAATCTAGGACTTGTATCAAATTATTGTTTTCATTATCGATTGATTGTTTTGCACTGAAAAAGTCAGAAAATAGTGAAAGGTAGTTGTTATCTTTTCCCACAGCGGAAGATGACTTTGTGAAATTGCTTGTTGACAAAGACAAGCAGCAAATCATCACATCTGAGAAGCTTTACTATCAAATATTGTAACAAGAAAATCGTTTTTGCGCCGATATCGCAATGCGTAATAGTCACATCGCAAAATGTGCGTTTCCAAGTAAGACAAATTAACAGCAACACATAACGCCACGACTTTTGCTTCATGATACAAAAGCAAGACTAGCACGCTTGTCATCTTAACTCTACAAGAGACGACTGACTAATTTAAGGCTGCTTGGTTACATCTGACTTCAGTGAAAACACCAATCTCAATCATGCTTGCTTGTCAAACAAAGCGCGGCCTGCTTCTGTTGTTTGAAAAAATGCAGTCTTCTACAAATCACACCAATCATTCTCGGATGATATTACCAGATAGACCTACTCAAGTCATCTGTTTGTTTTCATAATGCAAAATATATCACAGACAAATAGAGCAAGGTAATTTTTTCCAGTATTATGCAGCCCTAGTTACGACTACTAGGCGCAGCTGTAGATTAATCGATAATTAAAACTGCAGCCTTAGATTTTGTAAATCATTTTGTAACACAAAGACTCTTCATTTACATAAATGACAAAGAAAAGCAGTCGATCCTGTCATTAAAGACGCTGGAACCAGCAAATATTTGACATTTTGCTTGAAACGTTATTGAAACGACTGACTTATTGAATATCAAAAAAGTTGGCGATTAATTGTCTTTTTTTTCCACTAATCAATTAATCGAATACTATTGACCGAGTGCCGTTGGAACACTCATGTCAATTCAGCATCTTGAGTTGTAGAAAAATAGTTACGGTCGTCAATGTTTCGCTATATTCTAGCATTTTAAAGCACAAATGATTTATTGATTTATCCTGAGAAAAAAAAACAAAAACAATACAAATTAGTTGCTGCTCTGTATCTTCTTTTCTGAATCACTTCTGATCTCCAGTGACTTTTCGTCTCCTCAGCACAGTCTCACAGGACTCAGTCCAACACTTATAACCAATGTGACTGAGAAAGACAATCCTCTTAGCACAGAGCCTGTTTTCTTTCTAGGGCACTGAATGGATCTGTGCAGAAGTCCTGTCAGTTCAGCCCGGCTGTCGGATATCCTCTCTCTGCTACGTTCCTTTGTCCGTTACATGCTAGGGTCTCTTTTGAAACACAACCCCCCTCTCCACCTCTTTATGGCCTGAGCCGGCAGCTGCAGGGTTAATGTTTAGCAGCAGCAGCAGCAGCAAAGGCAGAGAGGCAGGAGTTGTAGGAGGAGGAGGAGGGGGAGGAGGAGGAGGGGAGTGGGAGAAGGAGAACGGCAGAGAGGTGGGGGCTGGTCCACAGCTGTTGTAGTAGGCAGGGTCTATTGGGGTAGGAAGCCTGCCTCACTCGCCCTGGAACAATGGGAGACATGGCAGCCTCTGCAGACAGCACAGGCACACACACACAATGCACATGCCCAAGGACGGGCCTTTTCTAGCTGTAGCGTAGAGGAAACCGGCTTCCTCGTCACACTCGCAGGGTGACGGCACTTTTAACAGGGAGGAAAATAATCTCCTCCGCAGCCGGAAAACAGAAATGTGAGGTTGTGGCCTTTCTGTCGCTCTCTGTCCCTTTTTTTTCCTCCTTCTTCTGGTGCCTTACATTTCATTCTGCTGTGAGGAGATGACTGGATGACTGAAAAGGCAGCAGGAGCAAGGTGAGATGACACAAAATGTGTTGATAAAGGGATTGGGGGGGGGGAGTGTGTTTGTAAATCTGTGGATACTGATTGAATTTTTACAGCTGACATGGTGTTTTCTGGGTTCCTCGCTGCATGTTGTGACGATGTTACTGTGTCAAAATAAAGCCTCCGTAGCGCTGATTCTTACTTGTGTGAGAACTAAGTGACGTGACAGTGAGGGGACACATGTTTTCTGAGGTTTGATGGTGTTGACTTGACATGAATGGACTTGAGGAGACTCCTAAGGCAGGTCTTATTTGCTTGTGTGTGTGTTTAGGTTAGCATTAATGTCCGTGGGCTAGCTTACATTTTAGGACCGCAGCACTGTTTGCACACAGTGTCGTTTTTTTTATTTTGGATGATACGACACATAATCATGTCGGGCTGCAGGTAACGATTGATTTATTATCGATTAATCTGCTGATTATTAATGATTATCGTAGAAAAAGGCTCATCACAGTTTCCCAGAGCTGAAAGTGTCATCTTCAGCTTCTTTTGTCCAACCAACAGTCCACAACCCAAAGAGTTTTCATTTACTGTTATATATGACAAAGAAAAGCCGCAAATAGTTACATTCAAAAAGCAGAAGGCACGAGATATGACTAAACGATCAATCAATCATCAAAACAGTTAGCGACTCATTTTCTTTCAATAAACTAATCGACTAATCGTTACAGCTCTGCAGTTTTATATAGGATTGTTTTGGTTGCAGCAAACAATGTGTCATAAATCTGCCAAATGTATATACGGCGGAGGACAGCGCCGCCGAAATGTTTGTGGTTAAACGTGTGATAAAACAAAAACACGCGTGGTGTTTGTATCAGAGATGGAGCGCCAGCGATGTGCTTCCTCTCTGGGTGTGGAGGTTGCCTGGCACAGATTTTAAGAAGGATCCCTGCGTTCAGTTTTGATTGCTCTCAGACGTACATGGCGCACATCCAACCTTTCAGTCCTTTTGGGAAGGGAGCTCCCCCTCCTCCTCCATCCCCTCCCCCACCTCCTCTCCGCTGCCTCCGCTCCTCATCCCCAAAATATTGCTTGTGTACGATTCGTCTCGGTGCATATAGCCAAACATCAGACAGGAAACGGCGCAGAGGGAGTCCGCCAGCCTGATTCTGTCTCACCCACATTTCTGCTCCTCTTTGATATTTATCTGCATCTTTATTAGCGATGCAGACAATCATGTGATAATAGTGTGTCTGCAGAAAGACACCCCACTCTGGCCTATATTTTTTGGGGGGGGGAAGAGATTCAGTCTTCTCCAATCTAGTTTAATTCTGCCATGTGAGGATTTAGGTTTTTGTCACATTGTTTACATCTCCCGCCTACACACTTTGCCTACACAGCAAGGACTTCAATCTGCGCCTTTCCAGATTGGCAGATGGAAAGGGTGGTGTTTGACATATCCTGAGACGGCCTTGCCTATGCCAAATCCCCAAGAGTGCGACTGACATGATTTAAGAAGCTTTTGTACGTTTCTCCTCTCTGCTTTGGCTGAGTCGCCTTTGATTTTTTTTTTTTTTTTTTTTTTATCCCAGCCTTGCCCTCATTCTATGAATCTCATCTACTCATCCTCATCTGCAGCATCTCACCGAACCTCTTTGGAAAACACTCCATATTTCATCATTTTCTCTGCAAATCAAGTACGTCCTTGGTTAATAAATAGTGGTGGTGTGCAGTCGTCAAGGTTTCTTGTGCTTTTTATTTTCGAGTCCTGTGATCTGCCGTCTTTGTGATCTTCCTCCATGACACGGCTCAGGGATCACGGTCTCTTTTTCTCTCAGGACCAGGTGTACCAAGCAGGACACCGTTACGCCAGATCCTCTGCCCGTGCTCTATTAAAACCCAGATTAAGAGGGCAGATGCTCAACACCTCTAATCCCATTTCTGTTTGACAAGATCTAAAAGGATCAGGCCCCCACTACCTTATAGACGGCTCCTGGAAATGAAGAGTTAACGCTGCAGCTCGGCGCCTAAACATATCTGAAGTGATCAGACAAAACGCCGGCTGTAGAGACGCTGCAGCAGACGTGGCGTCCCACTTCGGTTTTAAATTAAGCCTTTGTAGAAAGTGAACATAATTAACAGGGGACGCTGTTAATGGGGAAATCCCACATTAAACTGAAAACTCAAGAAAAAAAATCATTGTGTGGCACTTAGAGTGTAAAGTCTGCATGTCCTGCGTTATCAGAAAGACATAAAAGGGGAGTTCTTAAACGCTGTGTCTACTGAATTATTCATCCATCTTTCTTTCATTACACTTTACAATGACTCAGAGATGAAAGGAAAGACGAGAGGAGGAGAGGCTGCGAGCGAGATAGAGGAGTGGGGGGGCTTGTGGTCGTGGCATGGCTGGCGTCTGCCGAGCGCTGGTATCTCCCGAGGGCAATGGAGCGCCTTCCTCTCCTCCCGGTTTCCTGTTCACTCACAGATCGGAGGGGAAAGCTCTGCCGCCTTTGCCCGTCCGTAACGGAGGTGACATCCCCGAAAAAACTCCCGCCAACAAGCTTTTAAAATCTCATCACTCACACGGGCAAATCTTGTGGTTTCTGTCTCATGATTCAAGAAGACACAAATAGAAAGGAGGATGCTGGGAGTGTGTTTATTAAAATGTGTGCTGTTCTGTCCCTCAGCTCCTTGGTTTTGTTGTTGGGAGACAGAGGTGCCTGACCGGAGACTGACTCCTCTTCACGGATCATAAAGAGAGCTGAAACTGCAGGTGAGTGCCCCCATTATGACGTCATTTTGGGGGAAAAGAGATTCCGACATTGTACAAATCTTTCGCTAGTGCAGCAAAAAACAAATCTCCTGGCGGTTTTCTAGTTGCTTGTTTTGTCAAAAATATATTAATTATACAGTGACGTAAATCAGAATAAAGCAGGAAATTCTCACATTTTTTAATCTAGAACCAGAGAGTGTTTTGGCATTTCTGCTTTAGAAATGACTGAATTAAGTCAAAGATTAGTGAAACAATTTTCTATCTAGTTATCGATAAGTTGACAAATAATTTCAGCTTTGAACTTCCTGATTCAAGTAGCAGCACATGTCACAGACAAGCTGAGAAAAACGTACAGTTTGCCATTTTATTTGTTAATTATTGACAGAATATTAGCAGTTTGTCGATTAATTGATTGTTCATGCTCGCAGTGATGCTTTTAATTGCTTAAATGCTTGCTTTCGTCTGATTTTCCTCAGACTGTTTCTTATGTCGAGATCAGAAGTTGATTCCAGAGACGGTGTTTGGTATTTTTGATTGAGAAAAGACTGAAATGATTAATAGATTATAAAAATAGTTGCAGAGTTGTCCCAGCTCTAGTTTGGTTTAGTGGAAATAGACACATCCCTCTCTGTCTGGACGGTGCTGCACACACCCATGAAAAGTTCAGCTGAGCTCTGCTGCAGTCGCTGGTGGGTAATTTGTTTTAAGGACACCGTGGAGATTTATTTACAGTAGATGACATGTTAGTTTTTCCTCCGGGGTCGAGTTGCACCTTATTTGTTTGCAGATGAATGTACACCAGTGTACCCACAGCTCACACTCCTCATGTACAGGTATCCATCCGAGTCATTTGAGAAAGAACAAAAGCACCACATGCTCACTTGGCTCGGAGCTGAACACATGATCCTCTCTGTTTTGTTCACTGATTGGAGCTTTAAGCTGTGGACGCTGAGCTTCGCTGCACTTTGTTTACACTTGGAAATGTCGCATTTAGTGGCTGTGTTTTTGAGAAGGGTGGATTTTTTTAAAAGGCAAACAAAAAGCTTTGTGCTGACTTTGACCTCTGCTCTAATCTGTTTGCTTTTTCTCTTTTTTGTCTTCTTCCTCTCTCCTTTTTTAATAACAGCATCATTCCTTTTATTCTGTGATATTTCCCCATTTATATAGTCACTGAAAACATAACAAAACATTCATTGTTGGATCACTGCAAATGTTCTGTAGAAGCAACATGGTTGTTATGTTGATTCCCGGTCAAGCCTGAGGGTTAACAGCAGATATTTCACATTACACTTCCCCTGTAATGCCATCTCATGAGTAGAGCTGCAGTCAAGGATTATTTTCATTACTGACTAAACTGACTTTCCTTTACTAATTTGATCTAATAAATGTCAGAAAATTGCTGACAAACTATTGAAGGAAGTTCACCCAAAGATTTCAATTCAGTCATGGTCCGAGCACGTTTAGTTGTCCTTGAAACGTTTCTGGAGCTTCACAGCAAAACGGTGTTGCAGCGTTCTCCTAAACAAATAAAGTAGACGGGGGACTGAATCAAACAAACATAAAATGTCTCCATTACAGCTCGTCTGGAGTTATCCAAGTCTCCGGAAGCCCAGAGATCTCAAATTAATTTGAAAAGATGTTCTGCGTTTTTAGGCTAAAATCTTCACTTTAGCTACTAAGCTAACAGCATTAGCTTGCACCCCGAACAGGTATAAATAATGTCTTTTCAGTTGTTAAAGAGAATGCTGCAATGCTGTTGTGCTGTCAAGCTCCTCCTACTTTTGAGTGAACTATAAATGAATGTTAGAGGTCGTAAAGCTCCAGAAACACGTCTTATGTAGAACAACTTTATTGGACCGGTGCGTTTCAGCTCGTAGCCTGCATTAGGGTTGGAAAACGAAATGTGTTTTAATAAAGTTTGTCTACGTACTACAAGTGTTGCTGGAGCTTTATGCCCTCTATATACTTTCTTGCTTTTCCACGCACCCTGGAAGCAGCAGGTGAAGTTGTGCCAGAAAACCCCTACTCTGAATTTAAATTTAAAACTTGCTGCTGCAGGGGCAGAGATATCCTGACATTTATTCTCTAGTCTCAAAAACACTGGATGCTGCAGTACACCTCCCACAATGAATTACTTCTTTCAAACTCTACACCTCCTGTTGGAAACGCATACTAACTGCTAAAACATCTGAAGACTCAGATGCAGGCTGAGATAACCCTGATGACATCACCATGACATCATTGGGGTTATTTTTTCAGTAAATGAATCATCATATGTCTCTTTAGTAGCCAATCGCTGCAGTCTATCACATGTACTAAAACAACTAGAATGTAATGGAGTGTCTTCACAGTGAGGTATGAGTCCTTTTACTTGAGTAAAGGCTCACCAGCAGCAATGCAGAGCAGCAACATCAGCTCTCTTTGCATTCCCCTCGTGGCTTCTCTCTGTCGCCTCTGACAGCTCCAGCGGCTGAACGTCTGCCAGCAGAGCTCAGTGGAAGGAGCTCCCTGGCACTGCAGCCCCACTGGGACACATTGACCCTCTCCTCTGCCCTCTCAATGAGCCTCTGTTCGCTCTGTTTTGAGCCAGTCACAGGCTCTGAAACCGCCACCATGATGACAGTAATGCAGTTTACAAAGCAGCTGGTGGCTCTTTCTCTTTCTCTCTCTCTCGCTGTGCTTCTTAGTTTCTTTGCTCTTTCTTCCTCTTTCTGCCTTTTCAGTAACAATTCAGACATTGAGGCATGTCGTATCAGATATTTTCACAAAAAAGGGGTGAAGACGGAATATAAAAGAAACAATGTGACATGCTTAGTCGCTGACTCCGATGTGAAAATGTGATGCTTTTCTCTGTGATTGAAAATGTATTTCCAAAGTCACCACTCAGTATTTAACGGATTTTGACAATGATGCGACAACTGTAAGTAGTTACTGTTACTGTAAGTAACTAAGTATTCGTAAGACCTCTCCTTGAACGAGACTTTGTTTCTGCCATTCCCCTTACTTAAAAATACTTAAAATGAACGCAAGACAATAATTGGCACATTAATCTGTTGTTCAAATTATCGATAGTTGGTATTTTGGCTCTTAACGTCAGTGGTAGTGTTTAGGATCAGCTCCAGCGCACCAATCAGAGAAGAGGAGCGATGTGTCATTAGTAACGACTGAACCTCCTCATGATCTTTCATCAGTTGATCGTCTCTTCGATCGGATGTCAGTCGGACTTAAATCCAGCCGTTAGACGTGAACGCCTGTTGGATTCTGCATAAATGGGACACAGCTCGTTTTAAGAGACGCTTCTTTCTGGTGGCATTTTCAGTGAGGCTTGTGACGTTGCCTCTGCACATAAAAAGAAAACCACAGCGGCGGTGGCAGAACCACATTTTCATGTTTATATTTAGCCTCACTTTTGTTGTCTTTTGGTCCACGCTGTAATTTCGAACTCAGAGAGACTAAAGTGTGCATGTTTCTCGTCTCTGCTGCCCGGAGCTTTAATGTGCATTAGTGAAGAAAAGCTGGTATTTATAACCGCTCGGCATCGTTCTGGTATCCAAGGTCAAACGGATGGCTAATATCTGCTTCCGTTCTTAGATGGGCTGCATTGATCAGGCCTCCATTATACGTGCAGGTCTAACTGTGCTCAGTCAATCGCAGTTCAATAAGCACCCTACACTTTGGATGGTGCTGCTCAGGTTTGTCAGTCAGCGAGGATCCACAGGCTGCTGACGTTCAATAGTCTTCCTGTAAACGCTTTGCATACAGCTCCAGTTACATGAGGCCCGGCAGCGCTCTACTGATTTCTTATGAAACTGTTGGAAGCTATTGAACATTTCCCATTAGTGAGTTATACTTGGTGTGTGTCTGTATGTGTGTGTGTTGTTTGTTCGAGTGCCAAAATACACAATAACGCTAGTATTTTTGACAACATGATGGATGTGTTGACGCCATTTATTTCATTATCAGTTAATGTGATGATTATTTGGTAAATGGACTCGTATTTCTAAAGCGCTTTCCCAGTCTACTGACCGCTCGAAGCTGCTTTACAACACTTACCAACTGCTCATCAGGAGCAATTTGGGGTTCAGTATTTTGCTCAAGGACACTTGGACATGCAGCTAGGAGGAGCTGGGATATGAACCAGCGACCTTCCGATTACTAGACGACTCGCTCTACCTCCTGAGCTACAGCTGCCCCATACTTCCTCAGTTAATCGATCGACCACTTGGTCGATAAAATGTAAATGTCCAAAATGCTCAAAGACATTCTTGTTTATGTTTTTCTTACATTTAATAATCTAGAGCTGGATCGATTGATTCAAGTCAATATTGATTTGGGTCAGGGGTATTTCAGTTACAGTACCAGTTTTGCTTGGATTCTGAGAGAACTAATGCTGTAAAGTGTACAAGAAATCCTCTGACCTGGTGCATTATTAAGAATAGATATGTTTTGGATTATTGATTTTGTGGTTAAAATGTGTCGAACAAAAAAGTGATGACAGATGAAGGCAGGTATTGCAACAAAGGAAAATAATAAAAAACCTTTTGGTTTTAAACAACCTTTGTGACCATTCAAGGACAGATTTCAGAGTAGGTTCACTGTAGGTTTTGATTATTGGGTAGGTGTCGAATGTTGTTGCTATGCACTTAACGCGCTCGATGCACTTTATCTAGTGGGATGTTGGTGTGGCGGCTCATCCCTGTAATGGGTGCTAGTGTCTGTTCACACTGTTTTATTGTATTTTATGAATTTTACTTCATGACTGAGTGGTTCCCTCGTCTGTGTTTGGGTGAGTTCGCCAAGATAAAATCCAATCAGTTATGTCAATATGGCAATGAAGTATTGATTCTGAATCTGAATCCACATTTGCTAATGGGCAGGTGATCCATGAGAAACAGGAATATCTTAAAAGATCGATCTCAGGATTTTATGAATCAATATTGGATTATTCAAATGAAGATCATTAAGAAGTGGAAAATTGATTTTTATTAAACTGAGCCCTAAAAATCCTCACGCTTGGAAAGCTGGAACTGGTTGGTTTGTTGGTTTGTCAGCAGTATTTCACAAAAACTGCTGGAACATATTTCCACTTAATCTCAGCCAAGAAGAGACCCCACCCCACTTTTCGACATTTTCATTAATTCCTCAGGGAATAATATATAGATCTTAATGGAAAAAGAAAAATCAGCCTCATGTAGGTGGCTGGTATCTATGAGTGAGTACAATTTGATGCAAATCCAAATAATCCGGATCTATCGTATTTGAATATGTTCTATTTGATATTGGATAAGGCTTGTCTAATTAAAGCCGACTGTTGGGCCTTGACAGAGGTATACGCTCTACTGAGTGGTATTCCATTGTGCGTGACAACTCTTTGAATGCAACTCGGAGGCTTTTTCTCACTTTGTAGGCGGCTAACATTCATGTGGGACTTCCCCCTAAAAGAGTAACAAAGTCAGTGCTGCAGCTGGATCTCTGATCTATCAGGCTTTAGATTCGCACACATTGATCCCATAAACAAGTGTTCATAAACACTCGTTTATGGGATCAATTCATTGTGAGTTTTGTTCTTGTCATGGAATTTAACGACAGTAAGAAAATATCAGTTGCCAGTAACAAATGTCTGGCCGAATAGTACGTAAGAAGGTATTGATTATGTCAGCATTAGTTGCTTCAAAGTTTTCGTGACACGCTTTGGTTGGCGCATAAAAGACTATTGAAGTTTGATACCCAGCCGTCTAAATATTTGAATGTTTTTGTATATATTTACACACACACACACACACAGCGGTTTGTTTGTGTGTGTCACCTGTAAACTGTGCCAGTTCCTGATTGGCCTCTAGCCACGGAATCAGGCTCGTCTCATCCGCTCTAATGACTCTAAAGATGTGACAGTTGGATCTGGGTCCACGTCTACACACCTACTTCCCCTCGCGGCCCTTCGCTGCTCTGACAATCAGCACGCACACAAATGTACACACACACACACACACACACACACACACACACACACACGTACACACACACACCTGGAGCCGTGCCTACAAGACTGGTAGTCGGCCATATGTCCTGCAGTGTAGCGTGCTCACAGACTCGGGCAGCCTGTGTGCTCAGCGTGGTGCTGAGGTTTGATCTGTGGAGTCACTGAAGCCGCAGAGGAAAATGGACACAAAGGCTTATCATCCTACTCAGTCTGTGTATCTGAAACAATGCAGGGCGGGTGGATTAATATGTTGGCTCAGTAATCCTCAATGTACAGTAGGTACCATGATGTAGCGTCAACATTGAGCTCTGCAGTGAAGACGTCTTAATGCTGTAGATGTGTTGAAACAAAACGCTGGTGCTGTCGGATAAACAGAGTGTAGTGGTGGTAATAACGTTAACGTCAGTCTTGGAGATGAGAACGGAGTCTGATGTGAAGCAGAGCTCAGCTGAACGTTTGTTTTGGTTTGCTTAGAGCACCAGGCGGGTGGGGTTTACTGCAGCAGGACAAGTCAGATACAGTCAGCTGGTCAACTGAAAAGTAATCCACAACTTTGATCTTCAATTAAGTCACTTCAGATAAAAATGTGCCAAACATTGACAGTTTACTTTTTCTGAAATGTGAGGATTTGCTGCTTCTCTCTGTGTTATATCATTGGTTTTTTTGTCCGAACCCGGCCCAGCCTGGTGGGACTCATCTGGTCGGGTATCCACGAACAGATCCAGAAATAATTACTGTACTTTTCACTCACAACATTTATTTGACAGCTTTAGTTACTAGTTACTTTACAAATAAAGGTTTCTGCACAAAATGTGCAGCAGACTTAATCAACTGGTGGCCCTTTAACAACCTCATTCTGGCTATTTGATTATTTTGTGAGTAAGCTAATTAGCCCATGAATCATCACGTCCGTTGCCAAGTACACAAATACAATTATTCCATTTAAAAGTTTTAACTCGGGCCGTTCAAGAAGCCAACTGTGTGACTAATAATCATCTAATTATATATAATATATTCTAAGGGTCACAGGGGACATGTTTCCGCTGTGAACACTTTCACTTTTAATAAAAGTTACATTTTCAGTGTGGTGTTAGTACTTTTACTTGGTTAACTGCAGTTCAAAGAAGCAGGGTAATAGTTTGTGACAGCTGACAAAAATATAAACTTTTCAGAGAGAAACATTTGCTGTGACTTTAAAGAGATACAGGACATTCTTGTAACGTTAGTCGTCTTTTCAGAGCTGCTGATGTTTGCTGTGAGATTGTGATGGTGACCGTTGCAGTGTCACCTTCTGTGTTTCAGATGAGAACAATGTCTGATGAGACAGAACAGAGAATGGGTGACGAGGACTTTGGTTCGGACGAGGAGGGAGACGTGGAGTCTTACCTGGAGGACAACAGCAGTGAGCTCATGGACCGACTGAGAGAGCTGGAGGTGAGAGAACAAACAAAACTCAATTTAATGTTTACAGTGTAAAAGTCATGATGGTCAGTGTTCGCGTGATGTGAAACAGTTGCTCATGATGTTTTAAAGGAAACATTTTGAGAATTACACAATATTTGCTTACTTTCGTAGAATGTGATGAGTTGATCGATTATCACTGTGATGTTTGTAGAAGTATGAAGCTACAGACAGTTAGCTTAGCATTAAGACTGTAAACAGTTGGAAACAGCTAGTCTGTTTGAAATTGGCCGATCACAGATATATATCGATGTCGTTGTCCAGAATGTGCCGATATAAAACATTATTTTTACTTCTGAGCAAAGTTTGTTATTCAGTATACTGATTTCATTGTAGACAATAAAGTTAATTGCTAAATTGCAAAAAATGTAAGTATATCAGCCAAAATATCAATGTCAGAATGTTTCTCTCTCTAATCGGGCCCCAAATATGGATCATCAGTCAGGCTGTAGTCTTAAAGTGACATAATCCAACTACCAGCACCTCTAAAACTCACTGATAAACACGTTGTGTCTCATTTGTGTCATCTGTACAAAATAACAACAATATGCCAGTTTACAAGTGGCTTGCGTGCTGTGTTATTTCTTGTCCAATAACCTCCAGCAATTTCAGCTGGTTGCCTGGCAACTGATCTTGCCAAAAAGCAAAGAGCATTTCCCAAAATGTTGAACTGTTTCTCCAAGAGAGAAATTATCTCAATGTTTCTTAATTTCTTATGATTCTTTTCTTGTCGGATTATTATGAAAACATTTGTGTGTGTTTTTTTAAATTTACCTTTTTATATTGATTTTGTTTGTTTGTTATTTTCCTACACTTTGATCTTATATAAGAGGATTTACTGTGTCTGACAAATGTGTCAGCAGTGCAGCTGTAGTCCTGTTGTCAATGTGAGCAGGGCGATTATATGTTCATGACACAAGAACTAAGAGACATGACTAAAGAAGGCTTGTGTGTATTTCTCAGGTACATGTTTAATTGTTGTCGTTTTCTCGTCACAGGCAGAAAACTCTGCTCTGATGTTGGCCAATGAGAGTCAGAGAGAAGCGTATGAGAGATGCTTGGATGAGGTGAGTTCATGCTGCAGAAATTAAATAAACTTTAGAAACTAAGAATGACAAGTTCTGCTCAGCCAAGTCTTTCTAGAAATGCCGACTCAATGTATTCAATTAAATACTCTGTTGTGTCATTAGGTGGCCAACCACGTGGTCCAGGCTCTGCTGAATCAAAAGGTAACATGAAGCTTCATTTCTGCATCTGTTTTTTGGATCATCTTCACTGAAGTCTGTCAGATATCTCACTGCTCTGTGTGTCACTGGACAGGATCTGAGAGAGGAGTGCATCAAGCTGAAGATGTTGGTGTTTGACCTGGAGAGACAGAACAGAGCGCTTTGTGAGCTTTTTCAGCAGAAGCTGCCCAACCACCCCACCGCTCACTACCAGGTAACGTCAATTCACTTCCTCTGATACTGACTTCTGGCTCATATACTGGTGCACTTTTACATTTTTATCAGTAAAATGTGCTGTTTAAGTATCAAAAGCAAAAGTACTCGATACAGAATGACCCTTCAAGAGCATTTTAATAGTTTTCCTGTTAACGTTGGAACACATTTTAACTACTTTAACTACCAGGTAGTTTGATCTATCTCAGATATTTAGAAATATGTTCTGCTGAATAAACAGCAACTACAGCTGTCAGATAACTGAAGTGGAGTAAAAGTATAAATAAGCATAAAGTGCACAGCTCTGATTCTCTCGACCAGGTGAAGCTGCTAATTTCTCTCCCACTTCAGCCTCATTCTTTCAGATGCTGGCGAGCCAATAATGGATCTCAGCCTTTTCACTTCTGCTCTTTATATTGTTCCACCAGATGCCAGGACAATGTAGCTCCTAGTTGTGTGTGTATACAATAGCCTGCAGTGTATACACTGTCATCATAATTGCCCCATGAATCTCCCGTTACAGGTCCAGGCGGGACCCCTCCCAGACTACAATGCACAGCTGCACAATGACTCTGCCAAACAGGTGGAGCCTGCACAGACTGAAGCACAAGCCAAGGTGATTATTACAAAGCTCACACAGCAAAGCTTCATCAAACATGACGAGTGAAACAGTGGGATTATATCACAGGCCCTGAATTAGACCGCAAACCCCACCTGTGTGTGACGTTAGAACTGCCTCTGACATTTTTCAACTATTGTGCTTTAAAAAGACCTGCTGCTAATCTGCTCTGTGCTCATTTCCTGCACGCACACGCTCTCAAAGGTCTTTATGAGCTAAATTGTTCGCCCCTCACTGAAGCAGTGAATTGTGCCCTGATAAAGATCTTTTTCTGTCCACAGGGAAACGGCTACCGCACACAACATGCCTCCCCGGGGCCTCGTGGACCGGCCGCCTCCATGGAGGCCCTGTCTCCCTTCTTCAAGAAGAAAGCACACATCCTGGAGGTCCTTCGCAAGATGGAGGAGACGGACCCTCTGAAGTTCCATCCATCCACCACAAGCTTGTCTTTCTGCGACTACAGCCAGGTGCTCATGTCCACGGAGGCTGTTTTGGCCTCCGCGGACCCTCTCCCATTACAGTGCAAAACCCACCACACACACTGCCACTGCTCCCGCTCTGACACTGACACACACCAGCATGTCAACGGCGACGGTGCTGCTAAGTGTGAGGGAGGGAACACCTGCTGTTTACACTGCAAGAGGAGCCCGGACAGTCCTCCAAAGCCATGCAACCATGTCTGTAGTCCTTCTAAAGCCAACTCCGCCACCCAGAGCCATGTACTTCCTGCAGCTGCTATTAGCGAATGTCACAGTAAGAGCAGAACAGAGTCTGTTCCGTCGTCTAAACAATGCACCAAGAATGAAGCCCACCAGCAACCAGCAGCCGCCCACTCCTCACTGACGGAGACAGCCAGTCAGAGCCTGGAGGTGATGGGAGCAGAGCAAGAGCAGGATAGCTCTGACAACGCTGCTGCTTCTGAAGAGCTCACTGGTTTCTCTGCCACCGCCCACCTGCCCAGTTCTGTGAAGGAGAGCGCACAGATCCCTCACTGTGACTTGGAGACAAGCGATGGTATTCACAATGGCTTAGCGCTCAACAACGCCATGTCGACCGACCCCTCAGCCGTCCTTGATAAAGACAGCACTGACCAAGAGGCTTCTGTGAGAGCCGGTGCCACCGTCAGCCCCAGCCCCTCCTGTATCAGTGACGTCAAAGCCGCCGCCATCAACTCCCCGTCCAAACTGCTCAAGTTCTTGAAGATCCCCTCGATAGGCGAGAAGTCTCAGGCTTCAACCTCCGCCGTCCGTCTGAGCCCCCAACTCACCCGCAGCTCCAGGATCCCCTGTCGCACCAACAACTACGAGGTGTACCACTCTCCTGTTCCCACACGCAGAGCCACCACCACAGAGAGGTGTAGGCAGCCCCCTCCACCACCCTCCAGGTCGGAGTCCTACCCCGCCACACACTCAGCCCCAACCTCCCCCCCACAGCCTGAAGACGTCTGCTCCCCGCCCGCTAAGGAAATAAGCTACAGCAGCCTCTCTGCACCTAAAGCCAGCGCAGGCTCAAAGATGGGCGCTCCCCCCTCCTCCTCACCCAAAGTATCTCAGAGGGTCCCTCATTATGAAAATGTCTGTAACATGTCTACCAACTCTGGAGAGGAGGAGCCGACGCAGAGCCTTGAGAAAAGAACCACACTTCCTTCCCAGATAAAGGCGAACGGTGGTGAGAGGAAGCTCGTTAAATCGCTACCAGAAAGTGTCCTCAACCCCCCTCCTCAACGCAAGCAGTCGTCCTCGTCCACGTCAGAGTCCACATCAGATGATGAAGAGGATTCAGACAGCCCGGTGTGGGTCAACCATCACAGCCTGCCCAACTCTGCCCTCAGCAAAGCTCAGGGCAGAGTCAACTACTCTCAAACCAGAGAGAAACAGGAAGAGATCACTGTGCAGAGCTCCGAGGTCGCCCATCCTCCGCCTCCCCCCAGGAGGAGCGAAGCCTCTTCTATCCCCAAGAGGCCTGTGGCTGGGGCAGCCAGAGCTCAGGCTGATTCCAGTCACATCGCTTTCAAAGACAGGCTGGCTGCGCTGGGAAAGCTGAGGAGCTCTGAGGATTTACAAGTTGGTCTCAGGCCAATCGAGACGGTGAATGAAGGCACGTACGGGGAAGAAAGGTGTAAGACAGCGGAGAGGCCCATGGAGATCCATAAAGAGGAGCAGAGACACTCAAAATTCACAGACTCTTTGGATGGTAAACCCAAAAGTAGTGGTAGTGGTTTGAAGTACCCGGGGTCCTCTCAGCTGTATGAACAGGCAGTAAAGTCTCAACCTTCTGGTGCAGCTGTTGTTAAACAAGAACTATGTGTGACCAAGGCTGAAAGCTCCAAGAGCAAAATAGGTCTGCCGTCCCCCAACACGGATGCTCCACAGGTACTACGCAACAACATCAAGTGTCCTGGTTCCCTGAATCTGGCCTATAACCTTAAACCAGTTGTTGGTCCTCACAGTAGCAACAGCCCCAACAAAATCCCTCCGAAGTCGCCGTCCAAACCTTGCCAGCCCCCGTCCGTCCACAGAGGGGGGAAGCCCTCAGAGGCCCCACGGTACTCGTCCAAATCAGAGGAGAGGACCAAGATCAGCGGGAAAGGGAAAAAGAATCCAATGTACGGAGACAGCCTCCCACCTCCTCCTCCCAGACCTCCAACGTCAGAGGGGGAGAAGCCGGTGCAGCCGGCCCCCAGCCCACAGTCAGCCATCGAGCAGAAGGTGATGAAAGGCATCGAGGAGAACGTGTTGAAGCTGCAGGAGCAGGACCGAGGAGTTCAGAGCACTGAGGTCAAGCAGAAAGCCTCCAACGGCATCGCGAGCTGGTTCGGCCTGAAGAAGAGCAAACTGCCTGCTCTGAGCCGCAAAACCGACGGGACCAAAGCGAAGGACGAGAAGAAGGAATGGAAGATCAACATCCCCTCGGTGGGCAGGGACTCTGTGAAAATGGCCTCCAGGTGTAAAGAAGGAGTGGAAGGTCTCAACATCTCGACTCTGATGGAGAAGGCCGAGGGGCTGAGGAGGGCCCTGGAGGAGGAGAGGGCGTACGTGGAGAGGTCAGGCCGGGGTCACTCCTGTGAGGTGGTGATGGACCCAGCTCAGGGACAGCTGGCTGTCATGTACAGAGGAGCGCGCTCCGACAACTTCATGCAGCAGCTGCTCAACAGGTGAGGACGAGTGGATTCTGAGGCTGCTATACAAACAATTAGCTTTAATGGAATATTTGACATTCTGGTGATGAGACTTATTTACTGCCTTGCCGAGAGTTGAATGAGTAGATCGATGCCGCTATCTGGGCTTCAGGAGACTTGGATTAAGCTGTATGGAGCTATTTTATACATTGTGTTATGATCATTTATGGTAATTAATCATCAGTAATAGTAAAGACAAGTATTAGCCCTAAACGTGCAGTATTCAAACTATTCTTTAAATGCAGTAATGTGTGATGAAGGCTAACTGTTCCTGGACAACTTAACTGAAACTTGTGTTTGATGAACGCAGAGTGGACGGGAAGGACATGATCAGTATGCCGCAGCGCCGCCTCTCCTTCGACTGTAAGACCTCCAAGCCGGTGTTCAGCCAGCAGAGCGACATCATCAGTCACACCACCAGTCGAGACGACATGGAGAAGGTACGTCTGTGGTTGTTTCTGTGTAGGTAGACGCGCACATTTAACATTTACAACAGTGACAAAACAAAACAAACAGAGAAAGAACAAGACTTAGTTTAATGCATCAGGCTGTCAGGTGTCAGAGGTGCACCAGTAAAAACTTGCTCTTGATCATCTTTGAAGCCTAAACTTGGCTTCTAATTTGTTAGTTTTGCTGCATACTGAAGTGAAGCGCAGACTCTCAGTACACTCACTCCTCCATCTGCTGCTCGGTTGTTCTTTTCATGCAGGGATCAGACAGAATCGGCAAGATCACATCAGACGAGAACCTCGCTGATTCAGTTCACTCGCAGCACTTCGCAGGTAAGACGAGTCTGCCAGAGGAGGAAATATCACACGTTTATTAAGGCTAACGACTGAGTGGAGCTCGTCTGGACGCAGATAAATTAATGTGAATGAATAAATAAATTAAGTGTGTAAAAATACAACTCCAAACAAAGGCGATGTGTGTCTAGTGTCAACATGTTGCCGATACTGAGGTAGTCAAACAAGTTTATCACATAATCAGTGGAAAGTACATTTACTCACATACTGTTAAGTACAATGTTAAAGTACTTTCTTTATAGTCTTTATACTTCCACCTTATTTCATGTTAGAATAAAATATTCAGGCCCACAGTGAATCTGCAGCTGACAAATTCTGACAACAACTGTTACAGCTGAAAAACTCCGAACATTGACACGTCTCCACCCTCCTCGTGTCGTTCTCTGTTAGCATGAAGGTCAAAATAATAATAATAATAATATCGTGTGAGTAACCAAGTAATTAGTAGTCTAGTGTCTTCCTTTAACAGACTCCAGGAAGACAACTATAACTATAACCAACTTCATAATGTGATATTATTCTGTATTATTATAACTTCTACTTCAGTAAAAGGTCCAACAGTCTTTCCTTCAGCGATGCAACGATCCATAAGGGTTTAACTGAAATACATAATTTGCATATCGAGGAAAATTAATTAGCTGATGCTTTTATTAGCATATCAAAGGTGAAATAAACGAGGCCACGCCCCCGAGGAAATCGAATCAGAAGCTGCAGTAAAAGATCAAATAAATAATGCACAAGTCATTAATTTACACATTTACTTCTTAATCATTTGGTGCCTTTTGGTTTGGTTCCTAAAATGTGAGCATTTCATTCATTTTAACAAGTCAGTCTGAGGAATTATGTTATTAATATATTTTCAATTCAGTTTGTTTTCAGTATGATTCAAAGATGGTTTGCTTGTTTCATTGTTTAAAAATGTTTAGTTTTAACTACATTCAGTATTAGTTATTATAATACAGGGAAAGATTTAAGTTAACACAAAGGCAACTTTGAGACAAATTTGACCAAATTGACAAATATTGAATTGAATGATATTTCTTGCATATTTTTATGTAAGATCACAATATAATTTCAGTTAGTTTGTTAAGTTTTAAATGTACGATTACTTGAACTATAATCACCTCCGTCACTGAATCTCCCTCTTCTCTCCGTCCTCCGCAGGTTCTGGTGCTTCCACGTACACCCTGGACAGCGGCATCGGTACGTTCCCACTGCCCGACTGCAGCAGCGG